>PVJH01005619.1:0-82986 GCA_004026705.1 Nesogale talazaci
CTGGGAATGCTATGAGTTGGAATACATTTGATGACAATTTTCTCTTCTTTTGCTTTAGATAGCAATGAAGTTATTTTTCTCGAAATTATTAATTTTATTCCCCCCAATGTGAAATTATTCTTTGTTAAAATCTGCTAGGAATTGGGAGAAAATTTGCTGATCATAATGATTCTGAGTATGGCCATAGGACATCTGCCTAGTAGGTAGTGATTAATGCCTAGGGATGGTGGTGATATGTGTCTCTGTGTGAGGGGGGTCCCTTAGCTCGTGGATGAGTTATTTCATGGGCAGGAAAAAGCACTCTAATAGCTACTGTTTCTCTTCTACACCAGCAGCCTTCTCTGGGCATCAGTTCCTCACCAGTCAGGCATGCTTGCACATTCCCCACTCCTCTGCTCAAAGTTGGTCTTTGCTTTCCCGGGCAAAAAAAAAAATCCATTTTTGTGTCAGCAACTCACAAAATCGACACAGAATGTTGTCTTTATGGGGGGGGGGTCTCCTATAAGTACTATATACATGGATTTATTTGGGCCATATGAAAACAGGTACTCAGAAATATTTGTTGCCAAACATAATTTACACTAGAGGATATATTATAGACTAAGGGGTACGTTATATATGAGGGGTATATTATATAAAATTCCATGGGAAAATGGAATCCAGTGGTAGAAATAAGTGATACAAACTTTACTTTGTATCATAACCTCCATCAAGTCCAAGACAGCGTGTAAGTGAAATTACGAGTCATTATGTCCTTCCCTAAAACACTGAGGGTCCTGGGAATTTAACCATGTTAATGCAATATTTTTACATTATGAATGGAAGGAAAATGGACAACCCCTCAAAGATTTTTTTATGATTAGGAAACAGAAAGAACACAGGCGTCACATGCATGCCTAATCACTCCCAATGGAAACTCTCATAACATTGCTCTTGCTGGAAGAGAGGAGTGAGCAGGAATGTTGTCATGGTGGAGACAGACTGTCAGTGAAGCTTTCCCTACTGCTTTTCTTTGAAGGCTTTCGCTAACATTCTCAGAAACACGCTCACATAAGCAGATGATAATATTCTTTGGCCCTCTAGATAATTTACCAGCAAAGTGCCCTGCGTATCTCAAAACAACTTGCCATGATTTTTGCTTTTGCTTTGACTGAGTCATTTCTACTTCTTGGTAGACTCTGCTGTGATTGTACTTTTAATTCAGGATCATATCAGTAAAGCCATGATTCAGTTCTCAACATAGTTCTTCCAAGACACGCTTCAGGATCTTGCCTCGAGTGTTTAAACTTTCTCTTAGAAGCTCTGCTTTTGTCTGCAGATGACCTGGACACAAAGGTTTTGGCATCCGTCTAGCAGAAATTTGCTCAACTTTAATTTTTCAGTCAGAATTGTATAGACTGAATCAATTGAAATGTCTGTGGTGTTGGTTATTGCTTCTGCTGGTAATTGCTGGTCCTTTTCAATTAAGGTGTAAACAAGATTGTCACCTGGAAACTGTGAATAGTGAGCCACTGTATGATTCATCTTCAACGTCATCTCACCCCTTCTTAAAATAAGTTAGCCATTTGCAAGCTGCTGATACACTTGGGGGTACTCTCCTCACAATTTTTTTTCTAAAGAGCATCAGTGACTTTACCATTCTTCTACCCAAACTTTACCCAAATTTGATGTTTGGTCTTGCTTTAGTTTTGGCAGAATTCATCTTGCTCTTTTCAAGCTGATGTCAACCTTGTTAGTAATCAAACCAGATCCTATTCCAGTATGTTACAACAAGCTAGTATGAGTTTTATTTTAGAGTAAAATTTTTTGAAGTTCACACATAATTTTTTTTTTGCAGTTCACATTTTCTATGAACTCTTTGAAGACCTCTCTTAAGTACTCAGGATGGACTCCAATATGTCTTCTTATGTATTCTCTGTAAATGTTGTTATTACTATTATAGAACTGTGCACGTAATAATATTTATCCTTGCTGTCTTTTACTTTTGTGCACCTCCCAGGGTCTTCCTTTGACATCAGGCATGCTGTCCTATCCTCCCTTTTACTGTCTTTCCCTCCCACCCAAGTCAATAATCTAGTTAGTAATTTATTCTCTTTTTTTCTCCTACTCTTGGTAAAGAATGTTGCTTTCTATGTGTTAACCTATCCTTGAATTTTTCCGATAGTAGTTACATACAATACTTTCACTTTTGCAATGAACTTATTTCACTCAGCATGCCACCCTCCAGGTTCCTCCACGTTATGATGTTTAATGGCGTATTCATTATTCTTTAATCTTACATAATATCCCATGCTATGTATGTTCCATAGTTGATCTTTTGATCTCATGAAAGGGAACTTAAATTGCCTCCATCATTTTGCTATAGTGAATCATGTGATTAACAGGGGTGTGCATACATTTATTCACATCATGGCATTTATTCCTCCAGGATATTGTGATGGTTTAAGGTTATGTGTCAATTTGCCTCGGCAATGATTTTTAGTGGTTTGGCAGTTATGATGTGGCCCATGTGCCATGATGAGATTTCCTATGATGTGTTCACCTCTGTGATGTGTTCTGCGATGAGCAGCCAATCAATTGAAGGGGATTTTTTTGAAGGCGTGGCCTACTCCCATTATATGTAGTCATTCTGCCAAAACTCTCCTGCTTTTTATTGGATCTAGATCCTGCATTGGTCTTGTCATCTAACCTAGGGTTCTTTGGAGTTGAGTGGGAAGCCTGTCATGTTGCCTGCTACCTTTGCATGCCTTTCCCCTCTACAGCCAGTAGTCTGCCACCTGTGCTGCCAATCTTTTCTTCATCTGTCTCTGTGGCTGTATGAGTAAGCAGAAGCTTTACATCTGACTGATGGACTTGGAACTTTCCAGAGTCTACAACTGCATGAGTCATTTCCTTGAGATAAATTTCAGTTTCTCTTTCTCAACACACACACACACACACACACACACACACACACATGTTTCACTGGTTTTGCTTTTATAGAGAACCTAGGCTAAGATAGAGATATACCTAGTAGTAGAATTTCTGATCATGTGGTATTTATACATCCAACTTTTAAAGGAAGCGCAACACCATTTTCCATAGCATTTGTGTTCCATTTTAGTCTCACCAGCACTGTAAGACGATTCCAATCTCTTCACACTCTCTCCAAACCCTCTCTAACATTTGTTGTTATTGCTAGGGTTTTGTCACTATTTAAAATTAAGATATTATCTTTAAAATTGATACTAACAAGTTTTGTCTTTGTAGGTATCACCTTGTTCTCAACCCTCTTTCTTTCTTGACACTTAACAGGACCTCCCAAAGTCTTTATCTTGGTTAATTATGTTTGATGCACTCAGGCAATCTTAAAAATTTTTTCTGTGCCACCATTTTCAATTTTGACATATACCTTTGAGACACAACTTGTTTGTAAAAGTGTTAGGGTTAAAAAAAAAAAGGTTACAAAATAGCACTAATTTATGGTTCAGGCAAACACAGCCAGCAGCATATAGTCAGTTAACATTGTGTCGTGATACTATCTATTTAAAATGGCATATTTTTGGCTTCCGGGTGAGAAGGTGGCTACGTATATCAATTTCCCCCTTACCAGCACCGGTTTCCTTGTTTTACATCTCACCTGGATGTATTGTAAATGCCAACCACAGAACCCACACTGTGACTAGTTTATAAATACAAAATGCCTTACCTTAGAGCTGAGCCCCGGTGGCGTAGTGGTTGCGCACGGGACTGCGGCCCACTGGGTTGGAGGTTCAAATCCAGCAGCAGCTCTGCAGGAGCAAGGCTGGGCCTCCCACTCCCACCACCAGAGGGCAGTGATGCCCCACAAACAAACAAACAAACAAACAAACAAATGTCTTACCTTGGGAGTAAGTATGAGAATGAGTTGGGCATTGGCACCTACGGGAGAAAAAAGTAAAAGGAAAGAAAAATGTAAAGTGTGTCCAAGGAGAAAAAAATCCAGGAAGACCTCACCTTGTACCAATGCTGAAATGCCAGAACAAGAATAGTTCGCGTACGTATTGCGCCACAGCAAACAGAGGAAGTGAAGACAACAGAGTGTAGTCAGTCTTTCCGGGCTGGTGGCATTGCACGTGCCTGTATGTGCTCTGGACTGTGGGGCGACATGTGGAGAAGCTGGTATTTGAGTGTCGCCAACTGCCCCAGGGCAAGATGGGCTTTGTGTCAGGCTGCCAAGGACAAGGTCGACAGTTCCTCGGGAGAAAGACAAGGCTTTCCACTCTGGTGAAAAGCACCCGCTCAGAGACACACGGAGGCAGCCAGTCCTACCCCGTCCTGCAGAGCCACACCAAGCTGGAATCGCCTGCAGGGCAGGGAGCATGTGCTTTGAGTTGGACAGCTGCATTGCAAAAGACAGACCTGCCAATCTGCTCGGGCCCCACGGCTGCTGAGAGGGGTTCACGGAGCTCAGTTCTAGACCACAGCACATGGGGCTGTCAGACGAGTCAGAATCCATGCCACCCAGCCATGGCAGGCCTCCAGCACCAAAGCCTCCATTTTCTCACAAACCCATTGATCAAATGCCCGCAAGGAACTCAGAGAAGCACTCTGGAAGGGTAGGTCTCCGATGTCCGTGGGTTCTCTCTCGGAATAGCTTTGGTCAGTGGTTCCCAACCTTCCTAATGCCTCAACCCTTTAATACAGTTCTGTGTGTTGTGGTGGCCACCCCCCACCCCTCCAGCTATAGTATTGTAGCTGTTGCTACTTCATAACTGTAATTTTGCTACTGTTATGAATCGGGTGACCCATGAAAGGGGTCCAGACCCCTTAGGTACTTAGCCCAAAGTCACCCGAGTTCCTCCCTTCCACAGATGCAGTCCCCGACTGCTGGGAATGTTGTCTTTTTCCAGTGGCACTACTCTCCCTCAAGGCTGAGGTACTGTTTCAGGAAAGCATTCACTTGGTCACCTCTGTTATCACTCTGACACCCTCCCCTCCTCCTCTCCCAAGTCAGTCACCCTGCGTCTCCACTGCTCGCCCTGCCGCTTGGCACCTCCTAGATTCTTCTCACAACATTCCAGCTCAGTAGTCATTCCCAGTGTGCTTCTCTAGCGGCCCCAGGTGCTCCTTCGTGAAAGCCCCCTGCCATTGACTTCTGCACCCACTCCCTGTTCTGTCTGTCTCCTGTTTTCCAGGCAGTCCAGGATTCCCTTTTCCCGCCTGCTCTACATCTGACTGGGGGTAAGAAAAGGGCATTGTGTTCCTGTTTATGCCTTTGGAGACTCTGTCCCAGTGGAGTCTTGATCGAGACTTACGAGCAAACATTGCTCTTCCCCCTCCCCCCCCATTGAATTTGGAACAAAAACATTCAAGGAGGAAGAATGACAAGACTGGGCTGCCCATGTGGGTGCCCCCCCCCCGTGTGGACTTCCTCCTATACCAGATCATACAGAGCCCTTATAATGTTCCTCCCCCCTTATAATGTTATCCATCTTCATCATAAACTATTATGATATGGTTGGGAGTTGTTTAAATGTGCTATTTCTTATATGAACACTCATGATACTAGCTATATTAGTAGCTATGTGATGAGTAACTGAGCCAAAAATAGGGAAAGGGGCAACCTGTTATAAGGATCTACATTGGATGCCTTCCCTAAAGTACAGACAACAGAGAAGTGCGCAAAGGGAGACATTAGATAGGGTATGATATGAAAAAATAATAATTTATAAATTGTCGAGGGTTCCTTAGGGAAGATAAGCAGAGAGGAAGGGGGGAAATGAGGAGCTGATACCAAGGGCTTAAATAGAAAGCAAATATTTTGAGAATGATGAGGGCACCAAATGTACAAATGTGCTTGACATACAATGGATGGATGTATGGATTGTGATGAGTTGTATGAGCCTTCAATAAAATGATTTAAAAAATAAGGAGACATCTTTTAAGAAAAGAGAAAGGAGAGAGAGAGAGAGAGAGAGAGAGAGAGCGAGCTAATGAGGTAGGTTCACAAACACTAAACTATCACACTATTGTCTCTTAAACACCAGGAAATTTGATAGAATCAGCAACTTCACAAACACCACTCAGCGCCACCATGGTTCTCAGGGCAAGCAGAGGAAACCATGGGTTCCCTGTGTCTTTACCCAGGTGGTCCTTGCTCTGGGCTTCAGGACACGTCCGACCAGCCGTTCATATCTTGTAACTCTCTCCTCACATTGAAGCAAGGAGTCTTTGACACAATTACTTTCGCATGGGCATCTGCAGCTTTTAAAATCATTACAAAGGCTCCCGGACTTGTGACTTTTCTTGCATCCGAGTAAGTCACAGTAAGAACTCTCTGCACCTGTTCTGACTCACTGACAGATTTGAAGCCAGTGCCTGGCCTGTCATCTGGTAGTCATGGCAGTTCTGATTGGAACTCATTCCAGCCTGACACTGCCATTGCATCGATTCTGACTCATTGAGACCCTGTAGGTCCAGGGAGAACTGCCCTCTGGGCTTCAGAAACTGTCAGCAATTCTAGGAGCAGAAAACTTTCCATCTTTCTCTCTCAGGGTCTGGTGGGTTCAAACCGCTGGCCTTGCGTCACCCACCACCTCACCAGGGCTGCTCCTGGGTGAAGTGTTACTGTGGTTAGGTGCCAAGATGTGGTTCTGACCCACAGGCGCGCTTAGGCACCACTGGATGAACTGCTGCCTGGCGTGGCACCACCCTCACAATGGCTATCCTTGAGCCCACTGCTGCAGCCTCTGTGCCACTAATCTCACTGAGGCTCCCCCTCTTGGTCACTGACCCTCTCCTGGAGCAAGCAAGATGCCTTTCCTGAGCATTGATCTCACCTGATCACATGCCCCAAGTGTTTAAGGCCATCCCACCATCCTCACTTGCGCTTCTCCGGAATATTCTGTGGTCCTTCTTCCAAGACAAGATTTACTGGGTTTGGGGGCAGTCTATGGTATTGCCACTCCTCTTCACCAGCACCACAATTCAAGCGCATTGATTCTTCTTCAGTCCTCCTGACTCAAAGACCACTTTCCACATGAAAACCAGCAGGCTGAGGTCAGGTGCACCCAAGGCCTCAAAGTGAACCCCACTTCCCCTCTAACCAACATTTTCAGATCTTGTGCCACAGATTTACAGAATGCAATCATTTTTTTGTTTTTAAATTTGTCTGTTGCTTCCCTGAACACTGATTGTGGAACCAAGCAAGATTAAACCCCAACGCCTTTAATCCGTTAAAAAAAAAAGATAAACATATTCATCATGTTATTGATTAGGATTTGGGTTTACTTTACATTGAGTTCCGATCCATATTGAAGGCTGCATTTGACGGTTTAAAATGTAAGTTCGTACCGTGATTTCCTTTTGTGAGTATATTCCTCTGCACCAACTGGGTGTATGGAAAGTCTTGTCATAATTTACAGGGGTATTTTTATTTTTAAAAAAGTCCTACTGAAAAAAATCCCACTGAAACACTAACACTGCATAAAAAGTTTATAGACTGTCGTTTTGGTGTCACTTTCTCTGCTCGCGTCACGCTCCGGCCCGCACACGCTCCCCTCACCCGGCACCTCCCCTGTGACGCTCAGCGGGAAAGGGTGGCCTTTGCGATCTCAAATTCCGAGAAGGATGAAGACACACATGAGTTGCGGCTGCCATCTCGTGGCTTCAGCGGAGAACGCCAAAGACTTCGCCCCTAACTCCTGCGATTTTGAGGGAAACCGAAGCCGCCCATGCCAAGTTGTGTACTTTGGAAAACGTCCCCTGCTTCCCGCTTTACAGGGACAAGAAGAGAAAAAATTCACACGCAGCCTTTCCGACGTGAATGCCCCACTGTCTGGCGCATGGCCCGTGCGCGCGCTTTTCCCTTATCCGTCTGATCCGCACTTTGGACTCCACTCTCAGGCTGTTTCGGGACCACCTACCTGCTCCGTAGATCCTAGGTCTTCCCCTCTACCGAGCCCTTCTGAAATGCAAAAGGGGGGGAGGGGGCGGGGAGGGGGCTTGCCTTAAACCAGCGATTTTCAACCTATGGGTGGCGAACCCTTTGGGGGCAGAACGACCCTTTCACAGGGGTCGCCCGATTCATAGCAGTAGCAAAATTACAGTGATGAAGCAGCAACGGAAATGATTTTATTTTATGTGTGTGTGTGGGTGGGGGGGGGCTGTCATCACAACATGACCTGTATGAAAGGGTCGTGGCACTTTGAGAACCACGGCTTCAACTCTTCAGCCCCCATCAGTTCACCCTCTTGGTTCTCTTCCCTGACTACCCCTCCGGCTCCATTGACTCCACTGGCACGCACACATTCCTGGGCCTTGCACCCCATCTGCCCAGGGACTTGCAGGACTGTCCTTTGGGTTTTCAGGACTCTTGATTCTGCAGTTGCCTCTCATGGTTCTCTCTCTCCTCTTTTCCTAGCCTTTTTGGGCCCCTGGAAGGTGCCCTCGGCTGCAAGCCCGCATTCCTGATGGTCAGGCCCAGTGGTACCCACTCCCCAAGTATGTCTTGTCTCCCTCAGCCTCTTCCCCTGTCCATCCCACTCTCTGTCCGGGTGTCACCACTTGGTCCTGGGCCATTTCTCACCTGGTTACTGTCAGGTTTCTAATGACTTCCTCTTAGTTCCACCTCTACTCCCACCAGTTGGAGTCATTTGTGCACTGGCATCCATCCTGGTTCATAGCAGCTCCATGCACCTCGTGTCCAATCGGCCCTGTCCTGCCCTCCTTGCCTACCTGCATGGCTCTGCTCACTTCTCACATCACCTGTGATGCTCTGGACTAATGAACTGCTTTCTTTTCCTTGTCTCAGCTGATTTTGCCTCACGGCAAACAACCAAAATGGGGCTGAGACCTGATAAGGCATGATGGAAACGTACCACCTCCTCGGACAGGACAAGGCCCGACTCCAGGACTAACCCTCAGTGGCCGGGAAGCAAGTCCAGGTGGAAGCCGACGAATATTAGAAAGAGGACCACAGAGCCCAAACATGAGCTGGCCTTTCGTCCACCGACGTTTAGAGACCATCTTAAGAACAGAGTGGATAAACGGGACACGATGCCTGGAGACCAGGTGAGTGGGGGGATGACATCAAGGGCATCTGATGTGAAGAGAACAAAAGTCATTCAACAGACAGGTGGAGGGAAAAAGGGACCGAAATGGATGTTGGAAGAGACTCTGAAACATAAAGAGTGTCGCTAAAGCGAGTAATTGTTTTAGAGGGTGACTGCAGAAGACAAAGCTACTTACGTCTGGGGAGTAGAGGATACTACTGCTGAATGCACTGTTATTGTGCCAAGGCCAGCTCACAGTGACCCTGTAGGACCAGGTAGAACCGCCCCTCTGAGCTTCCCAGACTGCCACTCTTTAAAGAAGCAGAAAGCCCCACCACCCTCCCTATGGAGAAGAGGATGGCAGAATGGGAAAGCCAGGTCTTTGTGAGGGTAGGGGCCGGATGGGTTGTGTTATGTGCTGTTCTATTTGCATGAGGTTGCTCTGAACAGGTGGACGGACTCCTTGACACCTCACAATAGTGACATCTTCGGAAAATGGACACTTCTATCCTGGTGGATGAGATCCAAGGGCGAGGAAAACTGAGAAAGGAGACGAGCGAAGGAAGCACCATTGGCAACAGAAGGGAAGGCTGGGACTTGGTGCGCAGGGTGGCAGAATCATGGGGCTTGCATGCATATGAGCAATTAAGTCTGGCCTGCATTCGGCCCCCGGCTCTGTTCTGAATGGAGCCTCCCCCTCATCTCATCCCACAGACGGGCATGCTCTGTTTCTGATGTCTTCTATCTAGGGAGAGCCATGTATTCTGGCTCCATTTACACTGCTGATGCACAGCTCTACAACAGGTAAGTCGGGGGTCCTGCACAATCTCTGGCATCCATCCTATTACCACCAACCCCTCCCTTCCCCCCCCAACCCCCCCAGCCTGTACTCCAACTACTATTGCTTTCTTGATTCTGTCTTTTGGATCCAAATCATCGGTAGTTATCCATAGGCATCCAGACTCAATATTTGATACATTTCAGATGGTAAAAGTTGATGAAAGTCTTAAATTTCATCAGTGGTTGTGGCATACATTTAAAAAAATAGCTTTATTACCGAGTCTTCATTGTAGTCATATGGGTATTAGTCTAACACTGATAGCATTATGCTCCAGAATAGATCTTGAAATTTTGACCCTGAATTTGACATGGCTTCTCTTCAATTTTTCATTCTCAGCAGACCCAGATATCTGAATCAATACTGATACATTTCAGATATCCTGGGATATCTGTCTTTATGCATTCCATTCCATTTTGATGACTTCCGATTTTCCTAGATTTGTAATTCCACGTTCTACTTACTGATAGATGTCTGCAGCTATACCTTCTCATTGTGAGCAATGTCCCAGCAGCAAATGAAGCCCCCCTCATTTTTCTCATCTGTCATTAAGATCAACTCTAGAGGAAGCAGCTCTGCCCCAGTGGTAATCTGAATGCTTTCTAAATGGAGAGGCTCATCTTCTGACACCGTATCAGAAAATGCTCTGCTGCTATTGTGTGTAAGAATTTCATTGGCAAGCTCTTTCCCACGGTGCTTGTCTGGTCCTTTTTCCCAATCTGTCTTAGTCTGGAAACTCCATGGGTCCAGGGTCACCTGCCCACTCTGGGTGACCCTGATAGAAGCATGCACACCATCACAGGACAACATATCTACAGAGACATGGTAGATTTCCCTCCCGCCCCCTATTATACTTTAGCAGGAGTTCTGGTGGCATAGCAGTTATGTATTGGGTGGTGATTTGCGAAGTTGCCAGTTTGAAACCACCGACCTGCTCTGAGGGAGAAAGCCGAGGCTCTCTCGAAGCCCGTAAACAGTTAGTCTTAAAAACTCACAGGATTGACAGTTCTACCCTATCTTCTGAGTCAATGCGTTGGCATTGACTCCGTGGCAGTAAGGTTTTCAAAATACATTTTAATAAGACCCTCCTCGTGTCCTCCTCTTGCTTCAACCCCAGCCCTCACCTGTTGACTGTGCTTGCTCTCTCTGCTTACTCTTCCCTCCCCTCTGAAACCTGCTGGCAAGTGCCCTTGGCCCACCATTCCCACATGATTTTAATCAAGTCACTGATGATCTCTCACCGAGACCACTACTCAATTTGAGTTCAGCTCTCGTTGGCCTTGATCGGACTGCAGCATCCTCCTGGTCTCCCCTTGCTGGAGGCAGTGTCCTCATGGGGCTCCCAGGACCCACTGCTCTGTTTTCTTCTGTCTGCATGGGCCACTCTGCTCTGGGTCCTCTTCATCCTTGCCATTCGGATACCGCTTCTTTCCTGACCTCACTTACTCCTTTAGTGACCTCACCTGCTCTCATGGCCACCACCATCTTCTCTGCCGATGACTTGTGCGTTTATATTTCCTTTGTGGGCCTCCTGCCTCCTATACATGTTCCCTGGACATTCAATAGGCATGTCAGGTTTTCTCTGTTCGATCTTTGGCACTGGTTTCATAAACCTTCCTCTCTTAGTTCATGGCAACTTTTTTCTTCTTTTTTTTTTGTGTGGGCATCACTGCCCTCTGGTGGGAGTGGGAGGCCCAGTCTTGCTCCTGGGGAACTGCTGCTGGATTTGAACCGCCAAGCCAGTGGGCTGTAGTCCCACGCCACCGGGGCTCAGCCCCAAAACTTTCTCAATACCTTCTCCACACAGCCACAGGGTTCACTCCAGCAGGTCTTTACACAGAATTACCTTATGAGAAAGTGTGGGAGGCTTAACAATGGTCCTTAGAGATACCCGCAAGCCAGTCCCAGGAACCCTATACTGCTACCACAGAGTCCGCAGAACAAAACACCCGCCTGCTGGCCGGTGAGATGATTCAGATTCACAGCGATCCTCTGAGGGTTTTGGAGGCTGGAAATCTTCATGGCGGTAGAGCTCATCTCTCCTGTGAAGCAGATGGTGGGTTTGAACTGCAATCACAAGCACCTTTATCAGAGGGAGGCCAGGGAGATCACACTCTGTGTGAACTCGGACACAAGGAGCTATATACACTGTTGGTTTTGACATAGAAAGGGACACCAGGACTGCAGCACTCAAGGCTGGGAAAAGCCAGGACTGGAGGCTCCTCTAGCTCTTCTGCGAGATGTGTAGCCCTTACCTCCACATTGGTTATGGCCAAGAAAAAGAGGTTTGGGACTTTGGACCTCCATAACGACAAGAGAATAAAAGTGTGTTGGTTTAAGTCGTGGTGTTGGAGATCATTTGTTACACAGGCCACACGGAACAACACAGCGAGGATGGCGTTGACCCCAGTGCTGAAATGATATCTCTTCCTGAAACACTGCCTCGCTGTATTTTCTTCCCAGGGTTGTTGGTGGTGCTGTTGTGGAGACCACCCTGCGATGAGCAGACCTGCCTGGATGAGTCTTTCAGGCTGGAATCTCTCTGGAAGTAGATAGCTCCATTTTCCTCCCATGGTGCCTGTGGCTGGGTAGGACCCACTGACCTTCAGGTGGGCCAAATGCTTGGCTAGGCATCCATCGCCAGGCCACCTTCCTCCTCAATATCATCAGCATCTAATACACTCTCAGTTTCACTTGGGTGTTGTCTTACTACAACCGCCACCACCCACTTCAGCTCTGCGGTAGCAGGGATATAGGCCTTATTTCCTGCTGTGCCCACGCCAGGAGGACCCCGCTTCAGAGTGTGGACACTCTATCTGCACAGGGCACAACGTCTGGGTTTCTGGACTCACCCCACCTCTCTGACTTTGCCTGTGTTCTTCAGAGCACGGTCCTTTCCCTCCATGTGACAACTGCAGATGTCTTAGGAGGCATGGAATGATAACGCAGCAAGCCTGGAACCTGGGAGGTCAATGCCTCTGCATTGTGGAGTGACTATGGGCTGGGTCTGTCAGGGGAGGCTTTGGGGCACATACCTTGTCTAAGGCCATGGTCATGTCTATCCCAGTGGGCTCTTCACAACCAAAGTGGGGGCCCAAGATGCCAGATACCAAGACTTCCATGTGCTATATTTTTTAGATGTTGACCCTATGAAACACATATTGTACCCCAAGTCCCTCCACCATGTGCTGCTTCCTGGGACTTTGTCCCGAGCTTTCTTCTTCCAGTGTCCCAGGACCTTTGTTTTGCTTCTACGCCCATGGGGTCAACTGTCCTCCAAGCACATGAATGAATTGCAAGCCCACTTTTGAGCTCCAGAACCACATATTCAACCACCTACGGGAGGTCTCCACCTGGATGCGGCAGAGGACGTCCAACTCTGAAGGTCCCAAGGCTGCATTTGACTTGGAAGCTAACCCTTTTATTACCCCTGCCTTTGTCCACGGTCCCACTGTCTACTCTGACTTCCCAAATCTCAACTCTTCTCTCTGCCTCACCTCCTCACATCTAACCCTGCAGTTATGGCAACCCTCTTGCTTCTAATCATCTCCCTCATAGTTCCCTTTTCTATCCTGCCTGCTGGAGAAAGATGAGGCTTTCTGCCTTCTTAAAGCTGCACAGCCTCATGACGCCCCCAGGCTTGCGATGAGCTGGGAATCGATGGCAGTGAGTGAGTTCGCTTTTGAGGGACTCTGTCCTGGATCGAATTGAGTTTCTCAAAAGATAGGCTGCAGTCCGAACTCCTGTACAAGTACCTCCTGCCTGATTTTGGGGAGGGCTTTTCTTGGCAGATGGTGTCAGTTCAATTAAACAAGGTCATACTGAAGCAGGGCAGGTCCCAAACCCTTCTGAATAGCATTTTATATGGAAGCTGGTCAAAGGCGTAGTCATACACGGGGCAGACAGCAGTGGGGAGAGGAGCACCTGGGGGCTACAGGAGCTGAGAGTCATTTTCCCTGAAGCACGGTGCCTAATGCTGCTAAAGTTGGAATTTGAATTTCTAGCCTCCCAAATGATGAGAAAATGAGTATCTGATCTTTAAAGCCAGCTAGGCTGTGGCATTTCATGAGAGCAGCACCAGCAAAAAAGGTACACCCCTCATGCCAATTGTGTGTGTCTAGGTGCCTGCAGCCACCACTTTTTACTGGAGGACCACACTGCCATTGCAGTAGAATGCTTTCTATCACCAGTCTAATCAGGCCACCTTCCTTTTTCATCCAACTGTTCCAAAATCATGCTCTGCGTGATTCTGGTTCTGGGGCTACAGATGACACTGTTTGATGAAGAGTTCTGTGATGACACAGGCCCCTGGGTGACAACGGATGGTTTTGAGTCTCGCCTAAGAACCTCAAGGAGGTCGGTGGTTGGGACCCAGCAAACTAGTGGCACTATGGAAAAAGGGTCTGGCAATTTGCTTACAAGGTTACATCAAGGTGATGTCGCAGGACAAGGCACTTGTGCTGTGGGCACCTGAGTTTCACAGTTGAGCAAGCCGAGCCAAGCAGTCCCAGACAGCGCGGTGAAGTCCAGCTCACAGCTCCGGGACAGAGTTCCCAGCCCTGCAGAACCTAGTGCCCCAAGTCCTCAAAGTACCTGGGGGGATAATAGCCCACTCACCCCCTGGGATCCCCCGGCCCTCCGACCGCCCACCGGCCCCACACTCACGACGCGCTCTGCAGCAGCTTCAACAAGTGCACGACCCGGGCCCTGCTGGCGGCGGCCATAGCGGCGAGTGCTCCTCCCCGTGCCCGCCCCCTAAGCTCCACCCCCCCGGGGACCAATCCCCAGGCCCGTCTCCTTCCACACCCCCCCGGGGGCCATCCCACCCTCTGGGGAACCTCAGTCCCTCCCCGGTCCTAGGTCCTAAACCTTTGAAACCCCAAACCAAACCTTACCGTACCTCCACCGAGTTAATTCGGCCTTTGAGACCCTATGAGTTCCCGAGACACTATCTATTGGAGTATAAACCTTTCCCTTTATCCCATCGTAGAAAAAAAGTACCGGGAACGTCTGTTTTTTTCCCCCAGGCTTCAGATCAGGGGTAAAGGTGGTGGGTGAACAGGGTATTGTTTTCCCACTCGAAATATTTTCACACACTGCATTTAAGCTGTTTTAACAACTTGTAAGAAAGTCTATTTTACAGAACAAGAATTAGAATCCTGCTAGATCTGCGGTTCTCAACCTGTGGGTCGGGACCCTTTTAGGAGCCCAACGACCCTTTCACAGGGGTTGCCTGATTTATAACAGTAGCAAAATTATGGCTATGAAGTAGCAACGAAAATACTTTTATGATTGGGGGTCACCACATGAGGAATAGTAAAGGGTCGTGGCATTAGGGCAGTTGAGAACCACTGGGCTAGACAACGCTTTAAAACCAATGTCTGAAATAACAAGAAAAACATTGACAGCTGTGAATAACTTGTTCAGAAATTGCTGGGGCTGTGAGCTGCTGTTTGATGGAATAGTCCGTGGTACCCTTAAATAACAGAATGGGCTTTAGATCAATTGCAAGGACAGCCTAGGACTGTGTAGTGGTTCAACACAGTTCCACTTGGTTTTTATTAGGGAGGCTGATAGACCAGAAGTGTCCCAGGGTATCAGTAAACACTTTACCTCCTAATCAAACCGCCCCGCCCCCACCAGTTGCCTAGAAGCCAACTGGGTCTCCTGGGTTTTCAATGGTCGATTTTTTCAGAATCACACGGCCAGGCCTTTCTAGGTACCTAGCGGTACTCCAGACTGCAGCCTTCAGGTTAGCAGCTGTGCATGGTACCACCTAGGGCCTTTTTCCAGTCAAACCAGCCCTAACATGTTTCATGACAACAGGAGAAGATCTCCCTCTCTCCCCCCACTCCTCCACTGCCAGAGTGGGTTCTGACTCACAGTGGTCCTGTAGAACTGTGCAGACTGGTCCCAGTTGGGTTCCTGAGACTTATTTGGAGCGGCATGAGGAACCCTTCACCCCCACGGCTTGTATCCCAGGAGTGACCCAATGAGGATTTTGTGGGTCTCTTTTTCTGGTGCCCTACTTAAAAGCATGCTAAGAAAATACAAAGCGGGGGCATAAATATCCAGAAAAATTTATTTTCTGGATTGCATATTACTACCATTATTTAGGGAGGCCCACATTTATCATGACCAGCAAATCAGTTTTCAAAGTGTCAAAAAGCATAATGTATTTCAAACAGACATTAGTTGTACCACACCTTCAATTTACCCAACAAGACAAACACATTTTTCTACCAAAAGTGGTCTCTCTGAAACCCTGATTGAGTTGCTTTCTCCCTTCTCTAAATGAAATAAAAAGAATTAATACCTGGTATCCAGATCGCAGGGTTCACTAGATTTCGACCCAAAGTAAAAAGGTTAAGGCATGATTTGATACAGGGCTGGCTTTATTAAATAACCTTTGCCGTAGTAACGTTAAAGTCCAGTTTCGGAAAGGTCTGTAACTTTTTCTTTGATGAAAACACAAGCTTGCTGTAGAAACAAGGCACGAATGTATCATCAATGACAAATCTTGACACATGGCCAACTTCTCCCTCACCCACACCAAGCTAGTTAGAAAAAGGCAGGCTGTTCAAGAAGACACCCATGTGCACCCCACTTCCCATCAAGTTCTTACATCCCTTCCTCAAATGATAAATAACGGCTGGAGGCCCGGTTGAAGGGAGCACATTAATTTGTAGAGTCCAGACACCTGAAGTCTCTTGAGGGGCTGGCCACCCTGTCTCTTCAAGCTCAGTGGCAACAGTGGCCACTTGCTCTGATCATCAGCGGGACTATTACTTCCTTCTCCTTCCTCCTTGGGGCGGCCGCCCTCCTTTCTTCTTGCCCCCTAAGCCTAGCGGCCCGGAATTCCCCTTGCCCCCCAAGCCTCCTCTCCTCCTTCCTTCCTGGCTGGGCGGGCCCCCTTTCCTCTTACCCCCGGGGCCCTGCCGCCCCCCCTTCCGCTTTCCCTTCTGGCTCATTTTTCTCCTCTTGGCGGCCTCCTCCTGGTCCTCCTCCCGCATCTGCTTATGGGTGGCCCTGGTCACGTCCAGCTGAGGCTTCTTGCTGTTCATGACGCGCAGCAGGTCCAACTGGCTCTTCTTCTCGGCCGCAAAGTCCCCAAAGACGGGCTGAAACTTCCTCTTCTTGCCGGAGCCCCGCGGCGCCTTCTCCTTGGGCAGGCGCTCCTGGAAGCGCCCCACGGAGGCCGTGGAGACCTTGGCCACGTGCATGGCGCGGCCCAACTCCTCCTTGCTCTGGTGGCCCGTGGGGTGCAGGCCGGCCGCACTGGGCAGTTGCACCTTGTGCGCCCGGGCCAGGTTCCGCAGCCGATTGAGTTCGTTCTTGGCCACCCGCTCCTTCTTGGCCCGCACGCGCTTGGCGAACTGGTCCTCCAGGGGGTCGGCGCTGCCGGGCACCTCGATCAGCCACTCCTTGGTGTCGTCGCGGGCGCGCTGGTAGCCCCAGCGGCGCCGCCACTGCCCGCTCACCTCGTCCCACAGCAGATTGGTCTTCTTCTTGGGGCGGATGCCTTTGAGGCGCGCGAACTGCTGCCAGCGCGTGAGCGGCCGCGGCCGGGGCGCCGGCTTCTCGCGGGGCAGGCGGGTGGTGGGCTCGGGCAGCCGCGCCACCAGCGCCTCCTCCACCCGCTCGGTGGGCAGCTGCCACAGCTGGTTGATGAGCAGCTGCGTGTTGTCCCGCGCCAGGCTCCGCAGCTCGGCCTCCAGGCTGGGGCCCGCGCCCCGCAGGCCCGCCGGGGGGTTCGGGTCGGAGGCCAGCAAGTTGCCCACGTCGAACTCCAGCTCCAGCTCCTTGTGCACCGTGATGCGCTGCAGCTTCTGCGCCTCGTCCTGCTCCGCCTTGGCCAGCAGCGCCTCCACGCTCGGAGTCTCCATGGCCGCGGGGCCGGCTCGGCAGGGACCGGGTTGCAGCTCAGCCGGGTGCACCGGCGCCGACCCACGTGGAGCCTCCCAGACGCTCAGCCCGGAAGCGGAAGGGTCACTTCCGGGGCACCCGGAATTGGTTTCCTGGCCTGTGGTGACCTTTTCTCCCAGAGCCGGCAGAGGGCGGTGTTGGAGAGTTTATGGCATAAGGGGCAGGACCTTTCCGCTGGGACCCGGATGGAGGTGGAGTTGAGCGCTGAGTTCGGACTACAAAGTGCGGTGCCCGATGGGATTTCCGGCTCCGGGATTGCGGTGCAGGGCCAGTGAGCTGGGCCACAGGTTAAGCTCAGGCCCCTCGGGGGCCACTGTCTACTTAGCGTTTTAGCCCTTTGAGGTATGTTGACTCAGAGATCCGAGAGGGCAGGGAAGAACTGATTTTCCAAGACTGTAACTCTTTATGGGAGTAGAAAGTCCCATTTTTCTCCCAGGGAAGGGCTGGTTTCCAACTGCTGACTGTGTGATTAAGCCCATTCAGTAATCACTAGGCCACCAAACTTTTGTTTTACAGGTTAAATCCTCTATAAAGTGGCGTGGCGGTTACACAGTTGGCTCAATCCGCAACCTTGGCAGTTCTGAAACCACCATTCGCCCTGCGGGAGGAACATAAAGCTTTCTACCCCGTTATAGATTTCTAGCCTCGGAAACACACAGGCATATCTCTGCCTTGTCCCGCAGGGTTGCTGTGAGTCCAAATCGACCCCATGGCAGTGATTTAAAGATCTCTAGCCTCGCAGCTGTTGTTGAACCCCACCTACTCGCTGTGGACAGACACATGGTACTCTTCTGCTTGGCGCCGAAGATGTGGTTCTATTTAGAAGAGAGCCTGTCCTGCTAACCACAAGGTTGTCCTTTCCCACCCACCTGCCTCTCTGGAAGAAATAAGAGGCTGTCTGCTCCTAGAAAGGTTTCCAGCCTCAGAAACCATACATAGGGTTGCTATCAGTGGGAATGGGAGGATGATAGGACTCTCCACCGCTCGACAGGGTTAGAGTCTAGGAAACCAGCAAGGCACTTCTACCCTGTCGTATAGGACGACTGTGTGTTGGAATGCCCTAGGTGTCAGTAGGTTTGGTTGGGTAATGGTGAATGTTGAGCTGCTAACACCAGGTTGGCAAAGGGGAGGCTTTCTAAGTTTGTAAAGAGTTAGTCTTCACTCCTATACAGCGTATCAACCCTCAGGGGGAAATTATACCCTGCCCTATAGGGTTTTCAAGAGCCAATTGAATGGACAGCAGTGAATTTGTGTTATTTTTTGGGTGGTGGTGGGCGTGGGCAGAGGATGGGGGTGGGGGAGGAAGCCCAGTCCAGGGAGGAAGTGGCATCCTTAAAGCAGTCCTGGGAGACATTCTCTCCTGGATTGTAGCTGACGAGGCCCTGCCTGACTTTGGCCACTTGGGAGTAGTTTGACATTGTACTGTTTTACTTGTTTGCACCTGTGTTAAAATTTATAAGATGGAAATAATAACAGTTCCACCATTAGGCCAAAAAGCTAAATGAACTAGTATGTCTCAAGGGAAGTTTAGTCTAAGTTTTACAACAGAGGTGTGCTCAATGAATGTTAGCCTAATGTGAGTTATTATGTAATCTTTTTAATGGTGCTTGAGGTAAAGTGAAGACTAATTGCATTCAACTCACTATGATTTAGCCAATTCTGACTCCTTGAGAGTGTATAGGACAGGGTAAAATTGCCCTGTGAGTTTTGGAGACTCATTCTTTTAAAAAAAATTTTATTGGGGGCTCTTATAGTTGTATAACATTCCGTACATCATCTGTATCAATCACATTTGCACACGTGTTGCCACATTCATTTCCAAAAGTTTTCCGCTTGAGCCTTTGGTATTTTTCCCCTCCCCCCTTTTTTGTAATGAATCATTTTACTGGGGGCTCATACACCTCCCCTCATGATCCATACATACATTAATTGTATGCAGGCCTCATTTTGTACACTTGTTGCCATCATCACTCCCAAAACATCCACCCTCTACCCAGGTGCCCAGTTCCAGCTCCCCATGTTTCCCTGCCCCCCCCCACGAACATATACTAATTTACAAATTGTTATTGCTTTTTTTTTTGATTTGGTTTTTGGACCTCACTGCCCTCTGGTAGTGGGAGTAGGAGGCCCAGCCTTGCTGTTGGATTTGAACCTCCAACCCAGGGGGCTGCAGTCCCGCGCACAACCACTACGCCACCGGGGCTCAGCCCTCTTATTGCTTTTTCATACCATACACTGTCCAATGTGTCCCTTCACTCATCTCCCTGTTGACCATGCCCCAGAGAGGAGGTTATATGTAGATCCCTGAGATTGGTTCCCCTTTCTACTTCACCATCCCTCCACCCTCCCAGTATCACCACTCCCATCACTAGCCTTGAGGGAACATCTATCCTAAATTCCCCATGTTTCTGACTCCAGTGTACATCCTATGGTCTACCTGGATTTGTCTGGTAGAATTGGGATCATGATAGTGGGGGGGGAGGAAGCATTTGAGAACTAGAGGAAAGATGCATAGTTTATTGTTACTACACTGTACTTTAACTGGCTCATCTCTTCCCTGCAACCCCTCTATAAGAGGATGTCGCTTCACCTATTGATGGGCTTTGGCTTGCCAATCTGTACTCCTCCTCATTTATAATGATATAATTTTACTAACTCTTTACAGGAGTAGAAAGCCTCATCTTTCTCTCACAGAGTGACTGGTGGTTTCAGACTGCTGACCTTGGGGATCACAGCCTAGCAGAGGCAGTGCTGTGTTCTTGACTCAACCTACTTAGGATCACAGCTAGATTCCCCACCGACTGTCTCATTGTTAGTCTCTTGGGCAGGCGTAACCTCTCTAAGCCATGTTGCTAGGAGCTGTGGATTAAGTTCCCACTGATAGTGACCCCATGTCCTAGGGAGTTTCAAAAAGTTCATGGAAAAACAGAATGGAAAGATAATGACATTCCCCCCCCCCCCATGAGCTTTTTGAAGTCCCTTTGTATAACAGAACAGTATTGCCGGCCCTGTGTCATCTTTGCCCATGTAGGTATGTTTGAGCTCCGTGTTGTAATCACCAGGCCAATCCCTCTCATTGAGGGTCTCCTTTTAGTTGATGATCAGTTAAACTTAATGCCTCTATGCCTAACACATATGGAAAAGGATGCCACTTTTAGCTGTCAAAACACGTAACGGTGACCCTTGACTTCCTGGTTTATGCTACCAAATCAAAACCAAATGCATAGTCATTGAGTTGATGTCAACTCATCGGGGTCCTCTATGACAGTGTAGAACTGTCTCTGTGAGCTTCTGAGACTATAATTTCCAGGAGTAGAGAGCTCTGTCTTTTTCCCACAGAGAGGCTGGGTGGGTTCAAACTACTGATCTTGCATTTAACAGCTGACATAACCACAATGCTACCAGGGTTCTCTGGTCAGTGTTGGGATTCAAATAATTTAACAACCAGCTTGCTTGCCTAATGACATTTTTTTTTGGGGGCATCACTGCTCTCTGGTGGTCATGGGAGCTACCTAGCCTTGCTCCTGGAGAACTGTTGCTGGGTTTGAACCGCCAAACCAATGGGCCACATTCCCGCACTCAACCACTACGCCACTGGGGGTCAGCCTTCTAATGACTTTTAAGTGTAAAACCATGATATACCAAAAGATAGTTGATTTCACACAGTTAATATTTAAATAAGAACAATAAAAGAGGTACACATAACTTGACAATGTTAAACATTTTAACATACTAATAAAATGTTAAGTAATATCTGACAAAAACAACAGATCTATTATTTACAATATCATCATATTGTTTCTTGATTGCCATCCACGATTGCAATGTTCTTTGCTTCTGTCTGGGCATCATCGACTGTGTGATTTTCCCTTAATTGTCTTCTCACTGACAGAATAGACTTGCATTCCCTTAGAGGTAGGCCAATTAGACAATAGTCATTGCATTTGAGAAATTAGAGGCAGTTAGGTGACTTCTCTGAATATATTATTTTTCATCTTGGAAAAACCCCTTTCCACTTTTGCTAAATGTGCAACAGTTATTCTGACAATACTTGTAGCTCTTTGAACACTTTCAGGAATTGGATAATTCACTAGTAACATCTCGTGGAAAATTGTGGCATAACACAAACCTGAAATGAATGGCAATGTGCCATCTTCTGAATGGTACCTTTTCCACCTTATAGTCTCTGTGTGTTTACTGAAGTAATAAACAGAAAGATGTACTTTATTAAACGTACAGCAAGCTTTGTGAAGTGAATAAATAAATATTACAAGCATAGTTTTGGCTAATATTTGCTACCTTATGGATAGAATGAACATGTCTATGGGAGCCAAGAATACGCTGTTGCTCATATGAATATTAAAAAAGGAAGAAATGGAAATTTGTGATTTCTACATTGTGCAACCGTCCAGCCAGCCACCTTACAGAGAACCCTGATTAGAAGTACCTGTTTAACAACCGGTTTGCTGAACTCGACAAAAACTTGGTTATCTGTTTTGCCAAATGAGTGCAAATAGACTGAACCTCACCCTTGGCTGTGGTGCATACCAAGCACTCGATAAGTGTTGGTTATTAGTGGCGAAGAATCTTGAATGTGCCACGGACTGCCAGAAGAATACACAAATCCGCCTTGGAAGCAGTCTAATGGAGTGCTCCTTAGAAGTGAGAATCATAGGACATTGGGTCACGTATTTCGGACATGTGAGGAGAAACCATCTCTGGAAAAGGGCATCGTGCTTGGCAAAGTAGGAGGTCCGTGAAAGAGAAGGGCCCTCGACAAGACGGATTGACCCAGTGGCTGTCCACAATGGGCCGAAGAAGAATGGTGATGAGGCGTGTGCGGGGCCATCTGCTGCTCACGGGGTCAATAGATCTGAGGCACAGCCCACGCGGCAGACCTAACAATGACAGCATATGCACCCCGCCTATGCCCTTGAGCTCGCTGCCTCTCTGTGAGCCATTTGTTCATTCCATCATCAGACATTATCTGAGCACAATTTATGCATCAGACATTGTAATAGACTGTCCTTTCTTCCCACCTCATCTAAAATAAAGACATTGAACATTTGCCGTTTTTTTTTTTTAATTAATTTTAATGTACAGAGTCTTTCTATGGACTGGAGAAAGGTCAAAGGCCACGTTAGGCAACAACTGATTGAACCTTGGCATGTTTGCAGTTTTCTTCTGGAGAGCATTGAGGTTATCGAGGTGACTCTTCTGGGCTTCACTTGACGCCTGAATCATTCATTCACTCAGCATGTATGTATATGAGTGTGCCAGACACACAGCACAAGGTCATGGAAAGTTACGGAGCACAGGGAAAGAGGAATGTGTGGTGTGACGGATCCTTTAATAGAATGTGGAGCGATGAGGGACATTGTGCCTCTGTCCATCTTCTGGATCCGGGAAAAAAGAGGAGCGGTAACAGGTGTGGAGTGATATGAATTGGGACTGTTATTTGGTCTGGATGATATAAGTCAGTTCTGAATGATTCTGATTTGTTATCTCCAATGTTGTTTTCATAGTCCAACTGGATGTTAATTTCCTGATCACAAGAGGAAGAGTTTCGGTGGACAGGAGGTTAAAAAATTTGACTGCTAACAGCGAGGTGAGTGGTCTGACTCTATCAGCTGTTCCTTGGGAGAGCGTTTTTGGGACAGTGATTACAGCCTTGAAAACCCTATGAGTCAGTTCAGGGTTTGATGCATCAAAACTTACTTAATGGCAGTAGTTTATTTTGTACACCCCTCCCTCTGAGCATAGTGCTGGATGCACCGTAAGTACTCAGTGTATGATTGATAGAAAGACTAAGAATGATAGGCTTCCCTAAAATTAAAAAAGTGTATTAATGTTAGTTGTGGAGCCCTGGAAATGTGGTAGTTAAGTGTTTTGTGATGGGTAGGTTTGTTATGCCAACCTGGCCACAGAAGTTTGGTAAGTCTGCTGTGACAGCACAGCCAATGAACACACAGGATGAATTGAAGGGCAGAGATAGGAAGGGCTCGGTGAGTCCCGCCCTCTCTCTCTTGCTTTTGGATCTTCGAACCAGCTAGCTGCTTTGCTCATCCTGTGCCTCGACCTCCAAGCAACACTACCTATGGGACACCTAATCGTGGACTGTGGAGCTGTGAGTTGAGGTTCCTTGAAGCCCTACTTCACCACGCTCCTGGGATATATGTCTCTTGAGCTGGGGACTGTTGGACTCTGTCATCTGGCTGACTGTTGGGGACCTGCTTTGCTGTTTGCTGCCTGTGACCAGATAGCCTGGATTGCTCTACAGAGGACTACTCAGTGGCCCTCAAGACTTGAAGGACTGCCAGTCTTCTAGTTGCCTCACGCAAGTGAGTTGCATCAAACAATTTGTACTGCTTTATAGATTAGTTAACTGTTTCTTTCTTATCTTATGTACCCCTCTCTATATATAAATATATAAAGAGAATTACTAGTATCCTGGTTTTATTCTCTAGAGAACCCTCTCTGACACATGCTTCTAATGGAAAGACTCGGGTTTGAACCCCCTTAGCAGCTCAGCAGGAGAAAAGACCTGGTGATCTTCTCCAGACAAGATGACAGCTCTGGATACCCTGTGCGGCAGCTCTAGGAGTTTCAACAGCTCCGAAGAATGAGGAGAGCAGAAGGTTAGAGGCTGCATAAGAGCCAATGTGGATGCAAGTAAGCAGATGGGAATCCAGGGCTCTGAAAACCATCTTGCTGAGACATGTGGGTACGTGGTGGTCCTCAGCTTGCGCTGCACCGTCCTTAGGCAAATTTGTTCAGTGTTAGCAAGAAAAGGAAAGAAGGACAGAAAGAGAAAAAAAAGAAAGTAGGAAAAAAAGGCAGAGCAGAGTTGTGCAAGGGCGCTTCCTAAAGCGGAAAATGGAACTGTGCACCCCTCATATGTGCAGATAGAGTGAGACTCTATGGCAAATGGTCGTCTTTGTTGGTTTTCCTTCTTCCTTCTGTCCCATTCATGAAGATAAACCTCTAGTTTGGTGTTCAGATCCCTAACTGCCGTTTCTGCCATTTCATTCACTCTCATGGCTCCTGCAATTGCTTTCATGTAGATTAGAGATGCAGCCTTCAACCCCCCGCAGGCGAGCAACCAACCAAGCAACCAAACATACCTGTTGCTGTCAAGTGGAAGCTGACACGTGGTGACCCCAGTGGAACTGCACTCCATAAGACTTTCAATAATAACTTTTTTAATTTTCCAGACGTAGATTTCCAGACCTTTCTTTCCTGGAGTCTCAGGGCAGGCTCGCACTCCCGACCCTCAGCACACTGGCTTTACTCTTTTCCTATTTAAACTCTCTGCTGGACTCTAAAACCCCGTGGCCCTTGCTGCAGAGCCAATTTTGACCCACCGTGAGGTGGTCCTAGGGGACAGTGTGGAACTGTGCTGAGGGGTTTAACAGGCTGCAGAGCTAAGGAAGCCAGCTGCCACAGAACAGCAAGTCTGAGGGCAAGTCTCTGACCTTTACGTTAGCCTTGGGGCGCATAAGCATTGTGCCTCTAGGGTTCTTGCTCTTCAAACCACGGAGCATCGTTTCCTCTCAAATTTGCTTCTCTTTTTATCCACCCCTCCCCCCATCTATCCATCTGATCCCCACCCCCACCAATTGATTATTGAAGGCCTTTGGCACCCACCAGACGCACCGTGCTGAGCACTGGGAAAGATCCCTATCATCCTCCCACCTGCTGCCCACCAGGGCCTTCAACTCCTGGTGTCCCCTGTGTGTTGAGCAGTGCTACGTTCTGTGTGGTTTTCATGGCTGGTTTTTCAAAAGCAGCTTGCCAGGACTTTCCTCTGCTGCATCTTTGGGTGGATTTGAACCTGTAAGCTTTTTTGATTAGTTTGCCAGTTAGTTATTTCCCCCTTCTAGCGACACCTTTGGGAAATACAGTGGTTAGTGAAAAATAGACTAGTTGATTATATCCTAGTAATTCAGGTTTTGACTCTCCCCTCCACCACTCCACCTCCAAATCCAGTTAAACATCGGTTATTTTTGTGTCTGTGTTGTGTCCTTCCCATGCTTCCCTGCCATGACCTTACCACTGATCAACCCAATAGACTGAATATCTTCTGTCTACTTCTCCCCATTGTCTCTCTGCTCTGCTCTCGCCTCCTAGATTCTGGCAGGGTTTGGCAGGGGAGGGGTTGGCAGGAGGAGATCGGAGCATGTGAAGAGGGAATCTGCTGTGCGCATCCAGCTCTCTGCCGAGTCTCTGGAGTCCTGATAACTCTGGAATTATGAGTTTGGCTGCTAACCAAAAGATCAGCCAGCAATACAAAAACAATAGCTGCTCCTTTGGAGAAATATGGGACTGTCTACACCTGAAAAAGAAACTCACAGGGGAAGTTCTGCCCTGCGATGACATAAATCCAGTGGTAGTAAGTTTGTTTTTGTGTTTTGCAGATAACCTGGGCTGGATGACTAGTGCAGTCACTACCTTCTCCCCTCCCCACCTCCCCAAGGCTCTTCTCCTGTTGAGCTGGCCCTTCAGTCCTCAGCCGATTATGTTTCCTATGACAGTTGCTCTGCTTTTTGTGTATTCCCTTAAGCCTTACCCTCATTTGTGTATATATATTTCTTTATTAATCTTTCTCCAATTGCCCAGTTTGACCCCTCCCTCTTTCCTAGTGGAGTCCCTGGGTAGTATAACCTAAAGACTAGACGTTAGAGCCGGCCCAGGGCTTGCTGGGAAGAAAGGCAGTCTGCTTCTGAAAAACCAGCACTTACCAGGGACAGACACAGTTCTGCCCTGATCCATGGGGTCTCCAGCTGTCAGCCTGGACTCAACAGCAAGTGCTCTTGTTTTCCTTCCAGGACCCTGCCTGCCACCCCAGCGTCGACCTCAGAAGAGTCCTAACACTTTCTGCTCCTCAATCCTCTCAGGAGTCCAGCCTTGCAGATTTGGTTTCCGTGTGAGTAGTGGTGTCAGGGGCTGTCCAGATGATTCTGACACCTGGCCAAATGATTCTTCTCTCCCAAACTTCCCTCTCCACCTAACTGAACCATCATGATTCCTGATCTTGACCTCAAACAACTCTTTTTTACTCCTGTAACCTGTCCCGGGAATCTTCCTTATGCTTCTCTCCTACCCCCTCAAATATTTATTTCTAATCCCTCATTTCCTCTTTTAGTTATTTATCTAGAGCCTTAGGAATATTCTTCAAGACAGCAAAGAAGGTGCGGGACAGGAACAATAGCAATGATCATTTGGTAGCAAGGACTTTGAACTTTTTTGTTGTCAATATTTCCCCCCTCTCAATCAGAGTCTAGAAAGCTGAGGACATGCAAGCAGAACCTTCCAAAGCTCCCTTAATCCCCAGCTACTTTGATCATTAAGACATGTTGGTGTGTCAT
Source organism: Nesogale talazaci (assembly GCA_004026705.1). Taxonomy (NCBI): domain Eukaryota; kingdom Metazoa; phylum Chordata; class Mammalia; order Afrosoricida; family Tenrecidae; genus Nesogale; species Nesogale talazaci. The sequence goes on from PVJH01005619.1 coordinate 27,147, forward strand.
CGTTTCCTCCTTTCCTTTGATCCTATAGTAATGTAGATTTACTTTCCCAGATTACTTCTGTTCCCTCCTTCAGGCAGGGGAAATTGTGAAGGATGATTCAAATCATTCTTTCATCCTGCTGTGAACAGAATGATTATTTTGAGTATTTTTGTCTAGAAAATTCACTGTGCTGGTAATTTGATAAAATAGCAGCAAAGGGCCCTTAACACTCTTACATTGTTCCCACATGGTTCATTTAGACTGATTTGTAATTTTAATTTGAAAGCATTTGAAGAGAAAATTTAATTTTGAAATTTTCTTAATCATAGACATTATAAAATTTACATATTCACATGTCATGTTTCAGTTTTGGTCAGAAACTAATACTAGATCCTATTACTTGATTTTTTTTTAAAAAGGGGGCTATAAAGATGAGGGCCTTTAGATTTCGGGTGGCTGGTGCAAAGAGAATAAGGACCAAATCTTGTATTTGTACATTGACTTGTCAAGAACTTTGGATTCCAAGAGAGTGAAAGGACATCACTGTTTTGGAATGAATTTAAGTTGTTTTGGTTTCTCTAAGATATACGATAATCTTTGCATTTGCCAAGCTCTCACCTGTAAGATCTGTACAAACACTTGTACAAACCACCCGTAAGCTCAATCAGCAAGCAGGTTGGTGGTCTTCACGTATAAAACCTCATAATCAAGCCCTAGGGAATGAGATGGGTGAGGCTCTCGATTGTACTTCTGCAAGGAAGTCATTAGATGAATGAAAGATTGACATAAAGGGAAAAACCGAAGTTCTAGAATTCCAGGGACATTTGCTTGAAAGCATTCATGAATATAGAAAAGTTAGACCATCATAAACGTCTTTTCTCTTACTCTATTTTAATTTATAAAAGTAAAATTGCAACTTGAATGAGAGATCCTATTGTGTTAGTCAACTCTGAAGCTCAAGGGTAAAGTTGAATACAGCAGATGTAGTTAGGTCGAAATGTAATAGCTTAGTATATGATCTCCCATTTGACCAATTTTAAAGCTATTTCAGTTAAAAAAAAAAACAGTGAAGGGAAAAGACACATGGAAACTCCTGATGACTCCCCTCTGATCACGGACCAGGGATGTGAATAGTCTTGTTTTCAAGCAGAATGCTTTGCAAAGTGGCTTGTTGCAGATGCCATAGGTTAAGGTTTAGCATGCCCAGCGTTTGATTTTCCTTATGATCCATTTAAGTTTGTTCTAGCTTTTAATATTTTCTGCTTTCTCTTTGACTGAGATTTTTAATCTATTTTAGTGAACTATTACCAGTTTAGTGGTCTATTTTTTAATGTTTTTCTGAATATGAAATCCAGGATAGGTAAATAAATAGATAGATTAATGGTCCCTTAGGGTAGGGGATGTTGGTGGGAAATGAGGAGCTAATAATGGTGAGTTCAAGAATGAAGAAAATGTTTTAAACTGTATCGTGGTGATGATTTGGCAACTCTTCTTGAGGCAGTTAAACGAATGAATTTTATGGCATGTGAATTTTATGCAATCAAACTGTTGAAATGAAAAGTTTAAAACTCAGAGGTCCGAGTTGTGTGACAGTGTTGATTGCTGCTGTGGAGTTGATTCAAACCCACGAAAGATGTGCATGCTGCCACCTTTCCAGAGCAGATACCAGGCTGGTCTTCTGAGGCATCTTGGGGTTGGTTCCAGTGCCTGTTTGTATGGTGCGGAGTTTATGTTTTCTTAATAATGAACATCTGCACAATCTTTGTAAATGACGGTAAAGTAGATTTACTTCAGAATTGGCAACTGTGTCCTGAATACCATTTCTATATGGAAAGCAACCTGTTAACATGTCCTTCCATTTGGCTTTGCTGTTATAGGCCATGTCTGAACATAAGTGAATCATTTCTGGCCAAAGCATCTACCAATCACATCTCTCATAAATTTCCTGAAGAAACAGAAGACAACACTGGAAAGTTAAGTGCCATGCCCAGCACATGTAAACTCTTGGCCTCTCTTAACTGAGAATTGTTTTTGAACATTACTAACTTATCCTTTCATCTCTGCAGAACAAAAATCTCAAAACAGAAAAGCTCAAACATGAGAAGGCTTCTGAAAGGGTGTGGAAAAATTCCATCCCCCCCCCCCCCCCGAGGAATTAAAAAGGATGACTTTACTGTGTTTATACGGAAACGTGGGAGCCATGAGGGTGCTGTTGGATAAGCCTTGGGCTGTAGACACACACACACACACACACACACACACACACACACACACGCAACACACCAGCGGCCTTTTGAGAGGAAGAGGAGACTGTCAGTTCCTGGGAAGATACAGAGTCTCAGAAAAGTTGACATCGAGTGGCCGTGACTTGGAGTTGAACTGAAAGTAGTGTTTTTTTTTGAACAATTTTTAAACAATTTGTTCTGTGCTACTAATAACAATTTTTTCAAGGTGTTGGTATTCTGATTTCTATCCATCTAGCTTCCCATTTCCATGATCTGCTTACATTTTTTTTGGTTGTTGTTTGTTTTTTTGTGGGCATCACGGTTCCCTGGTGGGAGTGGGAGGCCCAGCCGTGCTCCTGGAGAGCTGCTGCTGGATTTGAACCACCAAGCCTGTGGGCTGCAGTCCCGCACTCAACCACTACGCCACTGGGGCTCAGCCAGAAGGTTTGCATTTTGCATCACCAACATTTAAATGTTGAAGTAGCTCCCCTCCCCAAATAGTTTACTTGCTACTCATTCCTTAATTTTCCTTCTCCCTCTTATGGACTTGTATCTTCATTCCACCCAAGTTACCAACCACCACCAGACTAGCCTGTTGCTTTGTCTTCTTTCCCTCGCACCCCCCCCCCCCCCCCCCCCCCCCCCCCCCCCCCCCCCCCCCCCCCCCCCCCGCCACTCCAGCATCATGTTCGCCAGGCCCATCCATGTCACGAGGTGCTTGACTGTTTCGTCCTTGTTTTTGAGTGATACATAGCATTCCCATTGTGTTTCTGTACCAGGGTTTCTTTATACTTTTGTCGACTGATGGACATTCAGATGTTTTCCGTTTCCTTGCTAGTGTGAGCCAGTCATGAACCTGAGTGTGGTTATGTTTGTTCATTTCATGAACTGTTGAAGCCTCTTCACTAAGGCAATTTTCTATAATCTGCACTCCTTTTCTTTTTCAGATACGTTTCTTTGCCAGAAGCAAGATAGCAAAGAAAGCGCAGCATCTCTTCTTGGCAGGTAGGTGTCACTGTGTCCATGTCAGCATCAGAGAGCCTAGCACAGGCGCCACAGCCCACGGAGCTGCTGGCTGATGCTGGAGATCCTGTTGTGAGTGGTCCGTGCATTTTCCCCAAGGCCCTGCAATGACCTCCTAGTTAGAGGCTACAAATACCATTCCTGTCATTTCCCAGTGCTTCCTATCTTTACCTCCTTATCCTAGGGAGTGCAGAGTTTGAACTCGGGCTGCTGGTATATGGTGGATCTTGAGTTCCCTTCTCAGGAAAAGCCTGTGGATTTCAAAGAAAACACAGTCTAGAGCTGGGGCTTCAGCTCATTCAACTGGAACATTTCTGCTAGGCTTTCGGGCTCGATCTCCATGGTCCCCCTGCTATACTTGTTTGTAAAATGACACTCTTCCTGTGCTCCAGCATTGTTTTCTTATAAAATGCTTTCTTGGGCTGAGCCCCGGTGGTGTAGTGGTTGTGCGCAGGACTGCGGCCCACTGGGACGGAGGTTCAATTCCAGCAGTGGGGCTGGGCCTCCTACTCCCACGGATGGAGAGCAGTGATGCCCCCCCCCCCAAAAAAAAATGCTTTCTTACCTGGCTATTAAGGTTTTTGATCAATATATTCCATTTCAGAGCCCTACCCCCCTTTTCCTGGGACCTTGACCACATTTCCAAGGCTGGTGTATGGATGACTTCACTGAATGAAGCAGGTCCCTGGGCAACGTGGAGACTGACCAAACCGGCGTCGATACAATTTTCATTACATGGAGGTTGGTTGCTGTGTTTTGTGGATTAATCATTGTCATAAGCCAGGTTCACTAGAGAAACAAATCCAGAAACATTCATATATGTATAAGAAAGAACTTTATTTCAAGAAGTAATTTTATATCAAGGAAATGTCCCAGCCCAGTCCAACTCAAGTCCATAAGTACAACACTAGTTCCTAAGACCAATATTAGTCCATCAGTCCCTCTTCTGCACACACAGTCACATGCAACGACGCAGCCTGCAGGAAGATCACAGGCTGGTAGGTGCAGATCCATGTGGATCCAAGGTCAGAGGGAGCATGGCAAGCCTGTGGTAGCTCTTGGGGTGCTCAGCAAGTAGGAAGGTGATGGTGGAGAGAGACAGGGGAAGATTTGCAGGATCCTCCCTGTGACAAAGCCACGCCTCAAGGAGATAGCATCAAGTTGTGATCTTATTGACAGGTCTGATTCTATCCCTAGCCTGGAGTTATATACTTGGCTTAAAATCACTTTAACTACTACCTTCATAATTCTTTCTTCTTCTCCTTGCTGACATTAAACTTCTTGGAGAATTGGAAAGAAAAGGCAGAGACTAAGCAGGGAAAAGTTCATTTTGCTCTATGTTTGTTCTGAAAAAAATGTTTTTTATGGAGGAAGATTGAAAATATATTTATTAAAATCTATATAAATATTTATAGAATCAGGTTGGAGAATGAAATGTGTCTCTTTCCTCTTTTCCTTTTCCTTTCCTTTTCTCCCACTGTCATGCTCAGCCTTCCTTTGGGTTTCAGTAATTCCTCTCATTTACATTACCCTTGGTCAAGCCCTACCAGGCCTCCTACACCCTTCTCACCAACAATTTTGGATCACTTGTTGCTCCCTTGACCCTGGGTTTGTTAGCACCACTTTCTTTCCCCCACTTTCCTGCTCCCATGTTTCGCCAGAACTGTCGGTCCTATTGTTTTCTTCTCCAGGTTGTTTATCAACTCTATCTTATCTAGATAGACCTGCACAAGTAATGATATGCACGAAAACAAGACAGAGCGAAACAAAGCAACAAAAGAAAAGAAAACAAAACAACAGGAAAACACCAATAACCACAAAGAAAAGCCTGAAAATAGTTCAGGGATTCTTTGTTGGCTTCTAGGAGTGTTTTCTGGTCGAGTCTGATGGGGTGCTATACCCTGGTCCCAAAGTCTACTTTTGGCATTCCGTCAGGACTTCCTTGCTCTGTTCCCCTTGCAGTTCTGTTGCACTCATTTAGTGTTTTGCCTTGGTGTGCTAGGGCGCAGTTCCCACATATGTCTGATCAGAGCACATGAGAGCAAATGAAGGGGGAGGAAGAGAAAGTGGAGCACATCTTGGCCCAGAAAGCCTTGAGGATGATATCCCTGCTTAGAGCAGTCAATCCACAGAGAAGACCATATGGCCAGCCCCCTATGAGATACAATGTACTTCACTGACCCATAGACATTTTCAATATCTTGTAGTTACATTTTGTCATGAACTTTAAAAAGTTTCCTTGTAAGATTACAGTTCTTAGCTTAGAGGACTTTATGGTTTATTAGGAAAATTAAATGCATACCAGGCTGGAAAAATATGGAGAATCAAACTACTTTAAGACAGTAAAGTAGAATGGCTAGATATAGGCTTTGAAGTCACAGATTTTGGGTCAAGTTCTTGTTCTGCCACTGATTAGCTTAAGTAGCTTGTATGAACCTTAGTTTTCTTATTTATAAATTACAATCTATCTTCCTTAAGCTGTTATGAAGATTAAGTGTGGTTTTGTATGCTTAGTGTCTGGCCTACAGAGTATTTTATATACATTAGTTTTTGTTACTAGTGATGGAAGCAGTGTTCAGTGTGGTTGTGACATCTTTTAAATAGCAAAATGGTTTATTTATTACTGTTCTGTATGCATGTCTGGGCATTCATGGTTTCCTTCCATTCTGACTTGTTAAAATCTCAGCTTGGGGACATGGGAGAAAGGGAGATGGGGGAAAGGAAGTGTTGTTAATAAACCCAGGCAAAAGGGAACAACAAGTGATCCAAAAACGCTGGTGAGAAGGGCATAAGAGGCCTGTAGGACTTGATCAAGGGCAATGGAACTAAGAGGAATTACTGACACCCAAATGAAGGCTCAGCATGATAGTGGCATAAGGGGAAAGTAAAAGGAAATAGAGGAAAGAGCTAGGAGGCAAAGGACATTTACAGAGATCTAAATACAGGCATGAGCATATGTAAATATATTTATATATGATGATGGAAAAATAGATCTCTGTGCTTTTATTTATAGGTTTAGTATTAAGTTAGCAGATGGACATTGGGCCTCCACTTAAATATTCCCTCAATGAGAGAACAACTTTTTCTCTTAAACTGGTATTTCATGATGCTCACCTTCCTGACACCATCACTGAAGACAAAGCAGAAAATGTGGTGAAGAAAACTAATGATGCCCAGCTATCAAACGATAGAGTGTCTGGTATCTTAAAGGTTTGAAGGTAAACAAGCTCAGAAGCAAGAAAGCCTACATGGAAGAAGCACACCATCCTGTGTGAGCATGGGTTGTTGAAGGGATCAGGTGTCAGACATCAAAGCACAAAAATCAAATCATTGTGAATGAGGACGAGTGTAGATTGGGGTCCCAAAGCCCACCTAGAGGCAACTGGACATTCTCTTACAGATGGGTTGCAGGGAGGAGGTGAGCAGTCATGGGGCAGTGTAGTAGTGATGAAACGTACAACTTTCCTTTAGTTCTTTAATGCTTCCTCCCCCGCCCCCATCTTGATCCCTCTGGCTAGACCAGAGGATGTACACCGGTACAGATAGGAACTAGAAACACAGGGAATCCAGGACAGATGGCCCCTTCAGGACAAGTGGTGAAAGTGGTGATATGGGGAGGGGGGAGGGAAGGTAGGGTAGAAGGGGGGAACCAATTACAAGAATCTACATGCACCCTCCCTGGGTGATGGACAACAGAAAAGTGGGTGAAAAGAGCCATTGGACAGTGTAAGATATGACATAATAATAATTTATAAATTATCAAGCATTCATGGTGAGTGAGGATGGGGAGGGTGGGGAAAATGAGGAACTCATATCAAGAGCTCAAGTAGCAAGCACATGTTTTGAGAATGATGATGGCAACAGCTGTACAAATGTGCTTGACACACTGAATGTATGTATGTATGAATGAATGAATGTGTGTATGGATTGTGATGAGTTGTATGAGCCTCCAATAAAATGATTTAAAAAATCTCAGCTTAATGCAACTAGAGTTTCTATAATTAAAATTATTCCTTAATAATATGCAATTATTAAAACCAAAGTATGTTATGTAGAAATAATCTAAAGAGCATTAGTTTAATTTCATCAAAGCCAATATATAGAAAAAGACCTAAGTTAAAATGTTAATGAAATTTTAGGCCTTATACATGGAACTTAAAAGAAGTAAAGGTAGTTGTGGGTGATTGAAATCAAGCATTAGTAAATTGTAAACTCCCTAGTGCATGCTATATTCATATATAGGCAAGTGTGGTTATATAATCTCAGGTCCACTTGATGGTAGTAAGAGTGAATGGGTGGAGTCTAGCCTGACAATCAGGGAGACATGATGATGCCTCCTTGTGGGCATGGCCTTCTCTTGAGTTTGGTACCTTCCTCTATCTCTTCTTCACCTTCCTGTTGAAGAGGCAGACTTGGAGAGCTGGAGGAGCCATGTGAAAACCTGCACAGTGCTCAGATGCACCTACTGCCATCGGATCCATAAGACATTGCACCGACTGGTCTGTGACCTTCCTGCATTTTGCATCATTGTATGTGACTGCGTGAGTCTGAAGAAGAATTTCTAGACCAATGTTGGACTTATGAGCTGATATTGGACTTATGGACTGATCTGGACTGGGTCGAGATGTTTTCTCAATATGCAATTACTCTTTCATATAAAACTCTTTTATACATATATGAATATCTCTGATTTTTTTTCTTTAGTCAACATGGGCTAACACAACTGCATTGGGGCAGAATCACACTTACTGTTCCTCAATTTATTCAGGCTATTCAAAGCATGATAGAGCTCATTATATTTTCTAAAAATTATGAATGTTGGAGGTTGGCCCAGAATATTTTCTGGTAGTAGGATGTAATTTTTCCCTAACACAGAATTTTGAACATTTTCTTGGAGTCTAATTCTAAATCTGGTTCACCTACCATTCTCAGATACTGTCAGAGAATGAAGTAAGGTATCAATATACTATTAGGTAATAAATACATTGTTCCTCATCACTTTTAGGAAAGACTATCAGTGGACTTCACTGTGGGATTTGTACTGAGAAGTTGTGCTCTTAACCTGTGGTCTTCCTATTGTGAGGAAGGAAGTAAAGTGAAAAAGAGGTGGTATCAAAATTTGGAAGGGTTAGAAGCCATCCCAAATATTTTAGAAACAATTTGATTTTATCTACTAAGATAGCATTTAATTGCACAAGCAACACCCAAATACACGTTTCTGAAATGTTCAAGGAAAACAGAAGCATATAATCCCTTATTCTCTTTTTCCCCAGAGAGTTTCATTTTCCTTCTCTGGCAGTCATTTAATCTGGTGTCAATTTGAGGATTAAAAGTGTAGCGGTGGCGTCTAGCCTGTCAATCTGGAGATTGCCAATGAGACCTCTGTGTGGGATGTTTTTCTCCTGAAAATTCTGGTAAATCTGGCTGTATTTCCCCCTTGGAGGTGAGGGACTCACTGCTCAGTCCCTTGGAGACACTGACAAGGCTGTCTCCCCATGAGACATCCAGAGGAGAAGCCACATGGGCTTACACGCATGGAACCAGACCCCTGAAGCTGGAAAAGCCACGCAGAGACTCCTGCCAGTGCTAAGATGCTTAAGAAGCCACAGAGAGGTCCCTGCCAGTGCTGAGATGCTTCTACCACCACTGGATACACAAGACTCTGTGCCCACTGGCCTGTGGTTGTCCTGGTGTCATTGCATATGCTTTGTGAATCTGAAGAGGACTTCTGAGCTAATACTGGACTTATGACCTTGGACTGAACTGGGTTGGGATGTTTTCTCAATGTTCCATTCCTCTTGTATATAAACCTTTCCCTTGTACACATATGTGTGCTTATGAATTTGTTTCTTTAGTCTACCCGGATTAACATGCCTTCCTAACCAAATCATTTTCCATTGAGTTGATTCTGACACATATCAACCATATAAGACAGAGCAGATGTGCCCCAAAGAATTTCAAGGTTCTCATCTTTAAGGGTAGCTCAAGAAGACAAAGAAAAAGAATAATAATGAAGTGTGCAAATACTTGGAAGTAGAAAACCAAAAGAGAAACATTTATCCAGCTAAAGAAAAATTTAGGCCTCTCATGATGCTACTACTGAAGGATTTGATGGACTCATTATTGAAGGAAATCAGCCACATCAATAAAGCATGAAAGTGGGCTGAGCCCCAGTGGCGTAGTGGTTGTGCGTGGGACTGCTGCCCACTGGGATGGAGGTTCAATTCCTATTCCACAGGAGCAAAGGCTGGGCTTCCTACTCCCACCACCAGAGAGCAGTGATTCCTAAAAAAAAAGCTAAAAAAAAAAAAAAAAGGGATGAAAGCATTACCCCCTCACTGTAACAAAAAGACTTGGTCAAAGTTTAACCATCTTTGGAGGTAGCCGATGATCAAGAACTGATAGTGTTGAAGGAAGAAGTCCAAGCTGCACTGATGGTGTTGGTGAAATGCAAGGCTTCGGGAATTGACAGAATGCCAGTTGAGATGTTTCAGCAAATAGATGCAGATCTGGAAGTACTTACTTATCCGTGCCAAAGACATTTGGAAGATATTCACTTTCATATCAAGTCCAAACAAAGTTGATCAAACACAAGAGATTATTGAACATTATCATCAATTCAATAATATTACATGGAACTGCCTGAAATTCAAGTGGGATTCAGAAGAGAACCAGACACAGCATAGATCATCACTGATGTCACATAGATCTTGGCTAAGAACAGAGAATTCAAAATAGAAGTTTAATTGACTAGGTAGAGATACTAGACTGTGCGAATAATTAAAAATTGTGAATAATATTGCAAGAAAGGAGAATCCCAGGGCATTTAATTTGTTCATGTAGAACATACACATAGACTAAGAAGTAATCATTTGCAATAGAACAAGGGATACTGCCCAGTTTAAAATCAGGAAAAGGGTGTGTCCAGGTTGTGTTTTTCACCATACTGCTCAATCTGGATGCTAAACAAATAACCCAGGAAAATGGACTATTGGAAGAAAAACAAGACATCAGGATTGGAGAGATTCATTGACAACCTGTGCTATGCATTTGACACAGCTTACTTGCTGGACATGAAGAAGACTTAAAGCACTTACTACAACCTTCAGGATGGGTTACACTTGAAAACCAAGAAAACAAAAATCCTCATAACTGGACCAATAAGCAGCAAGAATATTAAGCTTATCAAGGATTTTACTTTACTTGGATCTACAATGTCTACAGACACAGCAGCCAAGAAATCAGATGACTCCTTGAAATGGGCAAATATTCTACCTTACACCTCTTTAAAGTTGACATTTTTAATCAAATTTGTTACTTTGAGAACTAAGATGTACCTGATCAAAGCCATTGCATTTTCAAATGCTTCATATGCACGAGAAAGATGAATAATGAACGAGGAGTAATGACTATTAATACTTTCAGATTATGATTTTGGTGGAAAATTACTATTTCATGGAATGCTACAAGAACAAACAAATGTGTCTTTGAAGAATCACAGCCAGAATATGTTTTAAAAGCAAGGACTGTAAGACTGTCTTGCTGACTTGGGACAAGCTTTCAGAAGGGCCCTGGGTCTTTGAGAAAGGACCGCATGATTGGCAAAATAGCAGGTAAACTACAAAGAGAAAGACCTTCCAGAGATGAATTGACACAGTGGCTGCAACCATGAGCCCAACCATGACAATTTTGAGGATGCTGCAAGATGGCGCAGTGTTTCATTCTGTTGGCACATAGGGTCACCAGGAGTTGGAAAAACTCTATGGCACTCAAACAATAGGAACCTGGTAAAGTCGCTCTAGTATTGTTGTTTGTTAGATGCTAGGCTGTTAACTACAAACCGAACACTTCAAACCCAAAGATGAGACCTTCTGCTCCCATGAAGATCTACAATATCTGAAGCACTACATAGAAATTGACTGTGACCTGGAATTGACTTGATGGCAAGGGGGCTGGGCTTTGGGTTCAACAAAATAAAAATTTAGTTTTCATCCATATTTTGTGGAGTTACTCAGGGTCACAGACTATTGGAAGTTTCTCATCATGTAGCTGCACTAGCTTGCCATAGAACAAGTGCAAGTAGAGAATTGACATGAGTTTTCATCTGCCCAACAGTGATACATGCTCCTCTCCCCCTAAGCCCATTGGCCAGAACTGTCATGTAAATCCACATAACTGCAAGGGATATTAGAAATAGGGAATATAACATCTCTGTCTCTGTCATGCAATGTTTTGATATCTTTTCATTGTCATGCTAAACTTTGAGTAAACTCAAAATGTGCTAAACTTTGAATAAAACTACATAGCATTCCATAATGTGAACACATCATAATTTAGTTAACCATCTGCTTTAGTTTCTAGTGCTTTTATGACAGAAACACCACAAGTGGGTGGCTTTAACAAACAAATATATTTTCTCACAGTTTAGGAGGCTAGCAATCCTAATTCAGTTACTGGCTCTTCTAGAGGAAGGCTTTCTCCCTGCCAGCTGTAGAATAAATTAATTGTTTCATTGAGCTTCATCAGGCTATCATCGTGTGGGTTGACATTTCTCTTTCCTTTCTTCTAGCTTGATTATGTGTCTTATTTGTTTTCTATCTCAAAAGAAACTAACTTGAGACACACTCTATACTAACTTGCTTCATTGGCATAATAAAGATGACCTATTCCCAAATTAAATGATAACCATGGACATAAGCAAAACAACTAAGCCCATTGCCATCAGGCTCATCCCAATTCAGAGTTACCCTGTATGGGATTTCTGAGGCTGTAAATATTCACAGGAACTTCATCTTTCTCCCAGGGGACAGTGGGTGAGTCTGTAGTCCTACTACCCAACCTTGTGGTTAGCAGTCCAACTCTTACCCAGCGGCGTCTTCAGGACTCCTTCACCCCAAGTGTCGATGCTAGGAATTAAAACTCATACTCCCACTGCCTCCCCCACTTCTTAGAAGATGTCATTTGCTTTATAAGGTACTGTACTTTGATTATCAATTGCTCATTATTACTGACTAGTGTTTTGTCTTTTATTTAACTCTAAATTAAACATAATTTTTGTTTGCAGACGCATTTACCCATTTGTTTAGATAATTACTAAATTATTTGATCATTTTTACTTCTCAACTTTCCAAATATCTCTTGAGTCATTTTTAATTCACCTGAAGGACATCCATACAAAACCCTCCATTAATAGCTTACAGCTTTTGCCTTTCTGAAAATGTCTTTATTTTACTCTATTTAATAAAATTTAGTTCAGTTGCTATGCAACTAGGCTGACAGTTACTGTTTCAGCATTTTAAAGATATTATTCATACTGTCTTGTTTATTAGGCCTGTCCATGAGAAGTATGTTTTTTTACCCCTTAAATAAACACAATGCCACCACATATTTAGAGATGTTGTTGTGTTAGATGCTATTCAGTCCATGGTGACCCACAGTGACCCAATGTGCAATAGAATGAAACTCTACGAAGTTCCGCACCATCCTCACAATTGTTCCTGTGCCTGAGACCATTGGTTCAAGCACAGTGTCAATTCATCTTGTCCAGGGTCATCTTCTTCTTCTTTTTTTTTGCTGTCCCTCTGCTTTACCCAGAACTGGGTCTTTCTCCAGAGACTGGTCCCCCCAATGACATGTCAAAGCATGGGGGAGGAAGTCTTGCCATCCTTTCCTCGAGGGAGCATTCTGGCTGCACTTCTTCTGAGACCTATCTGCTTGTTCTTTGACAGTCTGTGTTTAGCGAGAGAGACATGTTTTAGTGGTCATGCATTACTGTGGTCTAATGTTTTATTGTTGTTGTTAGCCAGTGTTGTTAACTCAATGAAAGCTTGTCCACTACTGAGGCGTCTCCACGATCGGTTGTGGTTTGGACTGTTGTGATCCATTGACTTGTTTCTTTTTCTCCCAAACTAAGCCTTTTGCCTAATCAATCTTTGTCTGGAAGCTCTGTCCAAACCAACCCTCCACAACCAGATAGTGACTGCTCATGAGGTGCACTGGCTAGAAATGGAACTGAGATTTCCTGTCTAGAAGCCTAGAATGCTAACATTGAATGCATTTATTTCCAGTGACCCACAGATGCTCCATTGATTGAGAAGTTTATTGTAGTGATACTTACGGGGAGATAGGCTATCAACAGCAAATCCAGCTAGGCAATGGTTGTTCTCGTGCAAGTGAGGAATGATGAGAGCCTGGATCATGGTGTGGATGGAAGTTCACAGAACAAGAAGCACCCGAGAGACATTTTGAGAATCAAATGCACAGGACCTAGAGAAAGTCAAAGATGTCTCTTGTTATGTTTTGTCACTGGTATACAGTCTGCTGCATCTAGCAGAGGGCAGGTCTGTAGCCTCTACCAATGTGTCTTTCCTTTTCTAGCTTAAAGATCATCCTGGAGTGCTGGCCTTTCTCTTGCTTCTGCTTCTGGTAGGTTCTTGTAAGCCTAATGGCCCGTTCTGGTCCCCAAATCCTGAGTATTTCATCAGTGTTACTGGAAGCTGTGGTCTGGGTGTTCTGTCAGGCTAGAGTTCACAGGCACCTGGTTAATCCCTCACATGGAGGAATTTAATTATTTTCTAAATTTTTGCTATTATCTCTTGGAGCTCATTCTATGAAGTATGTGAATTATCTCTTCTCATCATTGTGAGCAGAATTACTAAATAAGGCAATGCAGTACCCTCGGATTAAAATACTCAAATACAAATAAATAAACATATATTCACATATTTATTTTGAAGTATTTGTTGACTATCGGTTTTGTTGGCTTAATAGTCTTTTAACAGATATAAAGATAAAGAGAAAATGTCAACTGCCATTTTAACCAAGGGTGTTTGAACAAATATCCTTCCTTCTCTCTTCCCCTCCTCTTGCCATCTTGTTGAAAGCTGTTTTCCTACAATATGTAACAAAAGGGCTTATTCCCTTGACAATGCATTTAATAGCATACAATTTGGCAGACACTATCAATACCCTCCAAATGGCAATTTCTTCCAAACAAATAAGTGCTGAGAACATTTTGTTACATTATATTTTTCTCTTCTGTTTACAGCCCCCAGGTGAGCCTTATATTTATACTGCACACTGCAAACTTTCATGACAGCATTTCATACTATGTGTAGCCTTGAAAATGGATATGTGATAAGATAGCTTTACTTTACCCCGCTCTTTTGGCTAGTGTTGAACATGAGTTAACAAATACTTGGTGTGTTAGGGTGAGTTCTCTAGAGAACCAAAGCCTATGATATATATGCACATATATAATAAATCTTGTATATTTACATAATATATGCTATAGGAAATGCATATTTACTTAATGAGACATTTATACCAAGGAAACAGCCCACATAGTTTTAGAAGTATGAATAATAAATGAATAATATGAATAAAGTCCATGGATCAGAGGTTAAGCTGGAAGATTTTCCTGGAAGATTTTCCCGATCTGTGGACCTATGAATGCTGATGAGTGAGGAAGCAGGTGGATGAACTAGAAAGCAGGAATATGAAACAAGAAAACCACTGGTTGGTGGATGTCAGTGGGTCAGGCAGAGTCAAATGAATCTGAAGTCAGAGGGTAGATCAAATAGCTACTTATGACTTTTGGAATTGGCAGACAATATGACAGGCTGTTGGCTCAAGTTAAAAAAAACTGTGGGTTAACAAACCAGTTAGAATACTGGTTTGTTACATATACTCTTCAGAAGTATATGACATAGACATATTGGACAAAGGAACATTATTAGGGCTGTGACTTGCATAAGGGATTGCATCTCACTCAAATGATCCCACAACTGCTAGGTTGCTCTTAGCAGATCCCATCATGGAGTGACCTACATTATGTTGGCTTGATCATGTATGGGAGAGGTCTCAACTGCAAAGTTTTTTGGGAATTCTGAGCCAACTAAACTCATAGAAAATCTAGCAATCACACTTGGTGAATGGCTAATGCAATGGAATGCCAAGTGATAGAAGAGATATTTGAAAGAAAACAAGATGCATACGATGTAGAAGCTGTCAATTTAATTGAAAAGGCAAAATTCCATATGGGATGGCTTATGAAAAGTACGGTAGAACTTTTCAAGTATTGTAGCATCCTGCAGCCCATCTATTTGAGTTTTCATCTTATCACATCCCATATATCTATAGAAAAAGAAGAGGTCAGTGATCTAAACAACTGCTTATCAATAGTTTCAAAGTTAGACCCAGCCCCTCTCTGGGAAACAAGCTGAGGGTGAAGCCCTATTAGCTTCCCTTGAGTTAGCTTACAACTCACAGGGATCCGAAGTACAACAGGATTAGACCATTGACATCCACAGGGTTTTCATTGGCTTATTTTTCAGAAGTAGATAATTGGGTCTTTCTGCTTAATCTGAAAACTCCATGGAAGCCTGTTCAGTGTCATACAACTGGCAAACCTCCCCTGGCAGATAGGCAGTATCTGTGCATGAGGCACATTGGCAGGGAACTGAACCAGAGCCTTCTGCATGGAAGGTGAGTCTCCCGTCATATAACCACTACGGTTCCCTCTGAACAAAGTGCCATCTAAATAAAGTGAAAAAGAAACACTTGTCTATGAAGCCCTTCCCTCACTTCTCTACCAGCTTGTCAGACTGTGGTGACTTGTATGTTGCTGTCATGTTAGAAGGCATGTCACTGATATTTCAAATACCAGTAGGGTCATCCAAATTGAACAGGTTTCAAAAAACCTTCCGGACTAAGAACCAATTATGAAGAAGGAATAGGCTATCCACTTTAAAAGATGTAGTCACTAAAAACCCATACAGATAACATTGAAACATGGTCAGATACCGAAAACCTCATAAATAGCAGGAGGTCATTGTCAGAGATCATTCCAGAAGAAGAGCTCTTCTTGTAAAAAGACACTCAATTTATGACCAAGGAAATGCTGCTTTCCCAAACACCTTTATCTGCCAATAGGGCATGACAACATGAGAAGAGACAGAATAAGAGACTTATTAATAATTGGAACTTAAAATATATGAAATGTGAATCTTGGAAAATTGGGAGATGTAAAAAATAATATAAAATGTATAAAGATTGGGCTGAGCCCCGGTGGCATAGTGGTTGTGCGCGGGACTGCGGCCCACTGGGACGGAGGTTCAATTCCAGCAGTGGGGCTGGGCCTCCTACTCACACCACCAGAGAGCAGTGATGCCCCCCCAAAAAAACAAAAACAACAAAAAATGTATAAAGATTGACATCCTAGGTGTTAGTGAGCTGAAATGGACTGGTATTGGCCATTTTAAAACAGAAAATCATATAACTTACTATTCTGGGAATGATAAATCCAAGGGGAATGGTGTCACATTCTTTATCTAAAAGGACATTTTAAGATCTAGCTTGAAGCACAATGTTGTCTCTGATAGGATAATCTCTCTCTGCACACAAGAAAATCCAGTCAATGCAACTATTATTCAAAACATTTTTACTAATGTCTTCAGTTTGAAAATGATGAAACTTATAATCAAGATGGAAAGTATTAGCAATTAGAATGCAAATGTTAGAAACAAAGGGGAAGGAATAGTACTTGGAAAATATGGCCTTGGTGATAGAAAAGAACCCAAAAATTGTATAATAGAACTTTGTAAGACCAACAACCTCTTCACTGCAAATACCTTTTCCAACAGCATGAACAGTGGCTGTACCCAAGGTCTTCTCCAGGTGGAACACACAGAAATCAAACCAACAAATAGCTACAATGTAGAAACACAACATCAGCAGCTAAAGCTAGATCAGGGAATGGCAGTGGAATGTACCATTAATTGCTCATATATAAGTTCAAGAAAATTGAAACATGTCCAGGAGTACTAAAATATGACCCTGAGTCAATCCCAACTGAATTTCGAGAACATTTCAAGAACAGATTTGATGGACTGAACAATGAAAGAAGACCTGATGAGCTTTGGGATGGCAGGAAGAAAGCAAAAGGTCACTAAAGAGACAGGGAAGAAAGAAAATATCTGCTTGGATGTCAGAAAACACTCAGAAACTTCCCTTTAATCATAGAGTAGTACATAAGGCAAATGGGAGAAATGATGAAGTCAAAGTGCTGAACAGAAAATTTCAAAGGGCAGATTTGAGCAGACCAAGTCAACTATTTTAATGAAATGGGCAAAGACCTGGAGTGAGAAAACTCAAAAGGAGGAATACTCTCAGCATATCTTTAGCTGAAAGATATTAAGAAATTGAAACAAAATATACGAATTATGAATCTAGGAAATCTAGATTCCTATGATCTCTTGCTTATGGACTCAGTCCTTCTGAGTTATTATGTTACATAGGAGACTTCAAAAAGTTCATGAGAGAACATGATTATTTTTTAATTAAATTTCCCATTGACTTTATAAGGCCCCCTTGTACAAATTAAACTTAGATTGGTTTGTGTCCCTAAACTTTATAAATATAATGTGATATTATCTTAGAAATTGAGACAAATGAGAAGTACCCAACAGGAGTGAAGTCAGACAGATATAGAATTTTTGAGATAATGAAACATACCATAAATGTAGGTCTTTGTGATTTAAAAATTGTACAAGTGGTTTTAACCCTGACACCGCATATAAAAATAGCTAAAATGCATGAATAGCATAAGATAAAATAGATAACTAGAACCTCCTAAAATTAAAAACACATATACATAAAAATTTTTTTCAAAAGAGTTAAAAAGAGAACCTGTAGACAGAGAAGGCCTTTCTAGCAGTGGCATAGTTGACAAGGTTTTAATCTTTAAAATTTATAGGAAAAAATTATAGAAAACTTCAACTCTTCAGCAACTAAAAGACAATTCGATTCAAAAGAAGAGAACAACAACAAAAAAACAACAAACAAGAAGGGAACATAAACTGATAGTTCATCAAAGAAGATACGTAGGTGGCCAATTAACACGTGAAAAAATTCTCACTATTATTTGCCCCGGTGGCGTAGTGGTTGTGCGTGGGACTGCGGCCCACTGGGACGGAGGTTCAATTCCACCAGTGGGGCTGGGCCTTCTACTCCCACCACTGGAGAGCAGTGATGCCCTCCCCCCCCCCCCAAAAAAAAAGAAATAAGCAAATCAAAACAACAATGATGTCATCTTACCCTAACACTAACAGCCTAGTTAAAACAAACAATAACCAGAAAACGAAAAATGCTAATGAGGGTATGGAGAGGTTCAAAATTCTTTTAGTCTGGTGGGACTTTCATGTGGTGGAACCATTGTGGAAAATGGTATGATTCTTCCTTAAAAAACTGAAAATAGAAGTGCTACTTGACCCTCCAATTCCATAGAAAGGCATATATCCTAAAGAAGTAAGAGCTGACACAAATAGATAGGTTATGTAAAGCCATGTTCATTGCAGCATTATTCACAATAGCAAAGAGGGAAATACCTGAAGTGCCTATGATCTGATGAATGAAATACTATGTGATGTTAAAAAATTGTGAAGAATCCATGAAACTTTTCTTAACTAAGAGGGCCCAGGAGAATGTACTTGGTGAAACAACCAATCACAAAAGGTTACACATTGTATGAGATCACTTATGAAAAAAAAATTGACATGCAGAAGGAAGCATTCTTCTATGGTTACTAGTGAAACCATAGTGAAAAGATGTGGAGGGAAGCCAAATAATCAACTCGAGAATAGACAGGTGTTATTATTAATGAAGGGGGCAGGAAAGGCAATATACAATATAGCAGTGAACAGCGTAACTTGACCAGAAATAGTCTGGGAGATGCCCAAGAGAAAGCTAAATACTACCATATACCCAATCTTATGATAATAACAAATCATATCTACATGAGTAGATGTGCACACTGAGCAGACATAGGAAGGTGAACAGGAGTATGCCCCTAGCTGAGTGGAAAGCGAATTTGCTTGATAAACTATCAACATGCAATTAAAAAAATCTAGTATCTATTTTTATGGCATGTTAGGTCATTATTAATCTGTTTAATTTATCTTTTGTTTTTTTAATTTTTCCTGTAATAGACTGATAACTTACCCCTTGGATCTATCTTGAGGTCAGGTGAGCAGTTGGTCTAGATTGGAAATGGTAGATCCAGCATCCAAAAGAATCTGAAAGATGATGTGTATTAGTGAAGTCAGGTGAGACAGTGAACAAGAGTATAAAAGAGGTCTCACCCCTCAGGATCTAGTGACATTCTTACAAGCTGCTTGCAGAGGTGTCTGCTTTTATAGCCTCCTTGGTTTGGTTTAGAAGTTTGGAAAACATTACTTAGTAACGTTAGGTTATTCTGAGCCTAAAGATAGAGATCTAAGACACCTGTTCAGTGCATCTGTTCTAAATTCTAGGATTGCAACAGTGAACTAGACAAGTCCTACACTCTTGCAATTGATACTCTGAGTGGGAACTCACAGCAAAATAGAATTGCAGCATGCAGCATTTTGTGTAGAGAATTCCAGTGCCAAGGAACTAATAAAGCAACCACAGGCAGAGACCGAGAATATCTAGGAGCAGCCTGTTATGGATTGAATTATGCCCATCCTTTGCCTCCCTCCCCTCCTCTTCCCTCCCCTACCTGAAACATAAGAGGGAGCTTCAAAAAGTTTGTGGGAAAACTCCACTGAAATTCATTTTATTGGGGGTTCACACAAACCCTTGAAGCCCCATCATATACGCTGATGTCCTAACCCCTGAACGCATGGATGTTAATCTGTGTGGATGTGTTTTTTTCTTATGTTATGGAGGGCATTCTGGAGGAGGGTAGGTCCTAAGCCTAAGGCCTTCTGATGATTTCCTATAAAAAAGATCAGAATAGAGGCAGAAAGATGTGCACAGGGGGGAAAAGACCATATGCCATCTCTTTACAAGTCAACAAATGCCACGACCAGCCACGGAAAAAGATGCTCTCCTTGAACTGATATCCAGGTTTGGACTTGTAGCTTCTGAAACTGTAAGAGTGGCTCACTTTGTGGTATTTTGTGACAGTAGCACTAGGAAACTAAGACAGCATGAAGGAAAAGATAGGATGTAAAAGGTATACAAGTCAGCTGAAATGTCCAGAAAACAGTGTATCATAGTGTATGATGGTATAGGAATTATAGACAAGAGAGCATGAAGGAAAAGGGAGGTGTAGAAAAGGCAGAAACCCTACACAAACCATATGAATGCAGTGAAATAGCAGTCACTTAAAACACAAAGTGATTCATCCTGCTACATAACAGAAAGTCACAGGTACGAACCAATGTCCATCCAGTGTCTTGGATGAACACTTCATGATCCCACCAGGGATCTAGTTTGATGTCTTTCAATCAAATCATCCTCAGTTTGTGTCTTTTCTATGCAAAACCCAAAAAGGCGCAAAGGGAAGGGCAAAGGGAGTGCATCTCCCAGCTGAGGAAACTTCCATAAAGGGACACAGTATTTCTCATTGACCAGAACTGAGTCACATGATCACACCTCAGGAGCAAAGGAGTCTCAGAAAAGCTTAAAAATCTGGAACATTGCCAACCAATATCTGTGGTGCAGGAATAAGTGAATACATTGCAATTCCTTAGAAGAAGACCTATGACTAAATCACAGTCTAATAGAACCAGACCAACACCTTGGCTTAATGTCAAGGAGAAAGACGATGTTTAAAATTGTACTCTCTGCATTATTTGATATCATTCGTGTTTAATAGTTAACTGCTTCATACATATGTTTATAGTTTCATACATAGTATGGGTGTGATTGTTCACTTCTCTGTTTCAAGTCTCAGTATAAAAGCATTCATACATATTATCTGAAGCAACAATATCCACATATGGTCCTTGGATTTATGGGAAGTCTTCATGTGTTGAGGGATGACTAGGAGGTAAATTTCTTGTTTACACAATGCATGTTCTCCAAAGAGATGGTTGGAGTTTCAAGTGGAAAAGGCACTTTGGTATTTAAATGCTTAAATAAATTTTATCAATTTGTTGATTTATTCAAATTGTGTTGCTGGCAAAGGATACTGGATATATTGTAGACCACCAGGGAAACAAATAAATCCATTTTCGAAGAAATGCAGCCAGAATATCCCTTCAACATGAGAATGAAAAGATTTCAGCAGGCTGGCTTTGGACAATCATCAGGAAACACTATCCCTAGAAAAGGAAATTGCATTTGGTAGTGTGTCAGCGAAAATGAAGGGCACCCTGGGTGATATGACTGACAGTGTCTGAAACAGCGGGCTTGCCTCTCCCAACGATCATGGAGATGGCCTGGCCAGGCCAGGCCATAGTTCATTCTGTTTTACACGAGGTCACTGTGTTAGCAGCAAATACCACCAACAGTATAGTTTACTGTCTGATGAATGCTTCTGATTATGGAACATTAATCATCATTATGTCCATTGTGTCCTTCGAATAAAAAAAATACAGGAGACGAAGGTATGCATCTTTCAGAGCACATTTAGGGAATTTTGTAAAGAAGATCAGGCATTACTTGCTTTAACTTCTTTTTTAATCTTAGCATTTTAGATAAAAAGGATAAATATACAAAGTACCTAGTTGAAATGACCCAGAAGAGTACACAGTGAAAAGAATTTCCTATTATAAGCCAGGCCACCAAACCCATAAGCCGACAGACTTCCAGAAGCAACCACTCTTCACAGTTTCTTGTATAGCATAGTCATATACAGTTGATGAACTGTCAGAAAATAAATCATTGCTTTAATTGTTAACTTAGATTTGTAGACAGTGAAAGCAAATGTGTGCTTACAATGTGTGGCCTCTTGGAAGCGTGCCTTTTTCCAGCAGATGTTCCTTCTGCCTCCCCAAACTCTTTCATATGTTCCTTTAATAGCATATTTCATTTACTCTAGATGATGAATGAATATAAAGATGCTTTAAATTCCCTTTTAGAGTATAGCTTCTTGAGAACATGGCCCAGGATCCCTTCCCCTTACACAAAATCTATTTTTATTTGTATTCAACAAATATGTATTTATTCAACACATTCATTATCAAGGCTTATGCTATACATGGGGCCAATTAACAATATCTTGATAAATGAAGAAAATATTAAAGTTGTCAAGGCTTTAATTCAACGTGGGTCCACAATCAACACTCATGGAAGCAGCTGTCAAGAAACACAAAGATGTATTGCACTATGCGAATGCACTGCATGAAACCTCTTTAAAGTATTGAAAAGCAAGGATGTCACTTTGAGGACTCAGGTGCAAGGACCCAACCATGATATTTTTAATTGCCAAATATGCAATTGAACAAGGGACACTGTGGAACAATGGGTGGGCTTCAATTACGGTTTTAGAGGTTATTGAAAATACCAGGGAGTGCCAGAACAAATAACTCTGTGTAGGAAGAAGTATAGCCAGCTGCCCTTTAGGAAAGATAAAAAGAAGAAACAAAGATGGGAGCCTTCATCTCATGTACTTTGGACATGTTATCAGGAAGGACAAGTCCTTGGAGAAGCCCATCATGCCTGGAAAAGCAGAAATACAACAAAAAAGAGGAAGCCCCTCAGGGAGATAGATTAAAACAGTGGCCAAAATCATAGGCTCAAAATATGACAATCAGGAGAATGGTGCAGATCTGGGCAGTGTTTTGTTCTAGTGTAACCAAAAAAAAAAAAAAAAAAGCGGTAACCCCTATGAGTTTTGGAACAGACTTGATGGTACTTAACAACAGCAGCAGCAACAACAGCAGCATGCTATCCACTGGGATAGAAAACTGTAATGATGAACTAAATCATCTATTCACTTACAGGATATGGTCTGGTGAGGGACATGTTTATATCTCACTGCATCCAGCCAAAAGTCTTGCACATTGTAAATATTCAATACATACTTGTCGATTTGTTGGTCTTCCCTATAGACTTTATATGTTCTCAGTGGATCTTGAGAGTGTTATCTGAGTTAGTAGATAGCAGAAATTTTTTTTCTTTTTTTTTCCTTAGTAAATTTCTTTTTGATTAACATAAGCTCACTGATCTCAAGAATGCATCTTTCTTGTACACTATTTTATTTCTAGCAAATTTCTAGCACGGTGCTTCAAAACCAAATTCACTGCCATCAAGTCAATTCTGATTCACAGTGAATAGGAAAGGATAGAGCTTCCTCTTGAGGCCTCGGAGGCTATACATCTTTACAGGAGCAGACAGACCTCATCATTTCCCTGGAGCAGCAGGTAGGCACAAAATGCCAACTTTATGGTACAACTCATTATGCCCTCAGGTGCCTAGCAGAGTGCAAATACTGATAGCAATTTATTCTTGTGAAATCTGACAAGTCCGTATATACTATGAACGGAAAACTTAGACAGTTAAGACAAGCCAGAAAACTAGTGGCAGAGTCAAAAATAAGGCCTGGGTCTCCTGACCTGCAGTCTGATGCTTTATGGCCTTGATCACACTAGTATATAAAATTAGAACTGAGGTACCACCTTTCTGCGAAAGATGTGATCTTTAATTAAGTGTAATCACACACAGACTGGGGAAGGTTTAAGGCCTTTAAATTTCCTAAAAATGATAATGAATCAGATTCTGAAATAAGCTTGTTAAATGCTATTCTTAAATTAAAAAGATAGTAGCATATGATGATGAATTGCTATTTCTGTTGTGAGAAGTGAGGTGTTATAGTGCTGCCCCTTTGGGAAGCCTCACTAAGCTGTATCTAGATATCTATAATTTCTTGCTCATTTAGTTTAACCCTTTTCTTAGGGCTTGAGAAAGATATGCAACTTTTGATTACCAATGACTTAAAGGTCGTTAGGTCTTTTGTAAGATGTCTCTGAGGGTATAGTGATTAAATGTTCAACTGATAACAGAAAGCCCTTTGTGTCCTTTTTAGCAAGCGGGGGTAGAAATAGTTAATACTATGTTATATGAGTTAAAAATCAAGTCAGTTTATTTCATTTAGAAATTTTGGCTAAGTATTTCTTGAAGGAAAAATGGAAGCCTTTAATTATTTAAAAATTTTGTATTATTTGGGTATCTTTTAGTCAAGTAAGTGTCTCTAAAAAATTCAGATGTTTTCATTTAAAAGAAACATTTAATATTTTAAGCCTGTAAATCCAGTTTATAATAGCACCTAAGAAGAACACAGAAGAAGGGCCTTGCTTAAACTTCCATTCAACTTTATTTTATTGAGCTCTGAAACTTCTACTGGTTCAGTGATAACACAGGGGATTAATGACTGTATGAATTCATAAGCCTCAAAGTTGTGCATATAGATGTAAAGACTAGAATTTTGTGAAGAGGGAATTAACAAAAATTATTCATAAGAACTTACACAGAATACACTCTTTCCAATTTAACCCATGCAAGCTCTAAATTTAGAAAGAGTTAAATAATATTGGAAAGAAGAATAAGCCTGAAGATGAGACTTAGCTCTTGTTGATCCTTAGCTTTTCCAGATAATGAAATATGTCTTTGTCTTCATGATAACAGAAACTTCTCAGAATCATTTTGAATTCCTGTAATTTACCATAAGGACTTAGATATTTCATCCACTTCTCGTATTATTCCTTGTGCATTTCCTACAGCAAACTTTTCTAGAGTTAAGAGTGAAACAAAACAAAAACCCCATTTCTGTAGCAACTTGGATTTCCAAGACTATAAAGCTTTAGGGGAGAAGAAACTCTTATGTTTCAGGAACATAAAAACAACAACAAAATCCAAGTTCACTGCTCTTGAGTTGATTCTAACTCAAAGTGACTCCTGTGGAGGGGATTGTAGATTCAAACTGTTGACCTTGCTGTTAGCAGCTTAAGGTATAGTCCACAAGGCTACCAAGGCCCCTTAGCAATCAGGGAATTTTATTTTTCCAGGAATAGAAAGGTCAAACTGCCAAGTGGTGGCTCATTCTGGCTGCTCCTTCACCATTAGAGGTGTCTTGTGTTAGGAAAGCCATGAGACAAATGATCAAATCAAAGAAATACAAATGTTTTAGACCCATATTGTCTTCTTGACTGTTTGTTGATGTCTTTCTTTACTGTTTCACAGAGAATGCCTAGGATTGTCCTAGAGCATGCCATTTTCTTTCCGTACCCAACTAATATAAATCACAACTTAATGTAAACAAAACCCAAATTCTCACAACTGGGCCAACAGGTAATAGTGTGATAAATGAGAAAAGATCGAAGCTGACAAGAATTTAATTTTGTTTGGATCCACAATCAATGCTCATGGAAGCCGCAGTCAAGAGATCAAAAGATGCATTGCATGAGGTCAATCTGCTGCAGAGGGCTTCTTGCAGTTTTGAAAAGCCAAGCTATTACTTTGAGGACTAAGGTGCACCTCAACTACGTCATGGGAATTTCAATCACCTCAAATGCCTGGGAAAGATGGACCTTGAATAAGGAAGACTGAAGATGAATTGATGTAGTTGAATTATGATTCTGGGAAGAATTTTGAAAGTACTGTGGACTGGCATAGAACTAACAACTCTGTCTTGGAACAAGTTCAGCCAGACTGTGTCTTAGTTGTAAGCATAGTTAGCCTTTGTCTCATAAACTTAGGATATGCTATCAAGTTCCCTATCAAGAGAGACTAGTCCCCGGAAAAGGACTTGGTAAAACAGAGGGTCAGAGAAAAAGCGGAAGCCCCTTGAAGCGATGGATGGACACAATGGCTACAACAATGGCCTCAAAGATGGCGGCGATTGTGAGGGCGGTGCAGGACCAGGCAGTGTTGTGATAAGGTGGTGCTGCATTGGAATTGAGTGGGGAATGAGACCAGAGGCTGAAGTCGGAGAACCTCCTCGTGAACAAGTTCTTCTCCTGGGTCCCTCAGATAACTCCAGTGCCGTAAGAGGAAAGATTGGTGGCACCGAGGGTTATAATGAGTTCACATGTGCTGGTGTGTCTTAGAAAAGAGTTTGTTATTTTATAAGACAGATGGAGAGGGGCAGTTATAATGAAGAAGATTGTGGCTTGAGTTGGGAGGAAAATATGATGGGAAAAGCGAGTGTCAAATATTCTCTTTAGCTTCTAAAAACATAAACAGTTTACTGAGGTCCATGTGCTCTGCTGAGTGCTCGGCTAATGTAGTTCTCCCAACAGTCAGGAAGTAGGCTTCATTTAGCTTAACTAAAACAAGAACAAGGAGTCCTCATGGTGTATTGCTTATGGATTGGGCTGTGACCTGCATGGTCTGCAGTTCGAAACCACCGGCAGCTCCATGGGGGAAACCCTGGGCTTTCTATTCTGTAAAGAGTTACAGTCTTGGAAACCCACAGTCGGTCGCTGTGCGTCAACATTGACCTGGTGGTGGTAAGTTGCCCCCCCTTTTTTTTTTAAATGAAGAGAACTAAGGGTCACAAAGAGAAAGCAACTTCTTTTTAAAATGTATACATTACGGCTTCAGTTTGATCCTGCGTGGTCATGCTGTAGCCCGGGTTCGAACTCATCCCTACCTTCTCTTTGCCCCGGGTTCGAACTCGTCCCTACCCCTACCTTCTCTTTGCTTGCTCTAATAAACTTTGCTCTGTTTCACTCAGAAACAAACAAACAAAAAATGTATACATTACACAATAAGGAAAGAGCATGAACCAGAATTCTAATTTAGATGTGGTCTCACTCCCAGAGTCCTCTGCCATTTCGTGGCATAAGTAGAATAAGTTCTACTCTACTACAGTCCCAAGACAGCTTCGGAAGAAACCCCAAGTGATTTAAAGATGACCTCTCTGAACTTTGTCTCCAGGTCAGTGGCCGCCCCAGACCATTCATTCTTCTCTCTTGTGCTTCCAAAGACTTGTGGCAGAAGCGCTCGAGTAGGCAATGCTTCAGATGTTCCCTCCTTCACACCATGGCAATTATTCTGTAGGCTATGTAGGCGCCTATTGTCCAGCAGAGATTGCACCACTGCTAGAAGCTTGCCAGGCCCCTCGTTTTACAGCTCCAAATATTCGTAGGCAGTTGTCATCAAGTTGTTGCTTTAATACCACACTCAATCACATAGAATGTTACAGCAAAACACTCCTGACATACTCATTAAAACAAATACCACATTTACATAATCCCTGTCATTGGAAAAATTCACACAGAGGCAGCTGGAAAACGAATGAGGCTTGTTCCAGCAGCAGCCGCCCGCCTCGTGTACCACAGGTTCCAAAATGGTCAGGGACCCTGCAGCCTCTTTCCTGCCTTCCGCTCCTCGGTTCTCTTGGAGGAAGAGTTGCCTGGAGAATTGTGGAAGAAAGAAGGGAGTGACCTGTGGAAACTTTAAGTTAGTAGTGTTAGAAAATGGCATTACTGGGGAAAAAGAATTATCTTAGAGGGAATGCAGGTAGACCTCAGAGGTATTGTGGGTTCGGTGCCAGACCAGTACAATAAAGTGAATATTGCCATAAAGTAAGTCTTATGATTTTTGTTTTTGGATTCCCAATGCATATACAGTAATGTTTACTATATACTGTAGTTTGTTAAGTGTGCAGGAGCCCTGGGGTTGATTAAAGTTAACAGACCAGGCTTTAGATTCCTATAAAGAATTACAGTCTTGGAAACCCACAGGGCAGTTCTATCCTGTCTTTTGGGTATCTAGGAGTCAGAATGAACTCGATGGCAGTGAGATAATGTGTGTAACAGCATTGTGAAAAAAAACAAATATTTTGAGGATTCGCGAATTTGACACTGTGACAGAAAGTGAACTCATACTGTTGGTAAAAAGAGCACTAACAGATTTGATCAACACAGGGTTGCCACAAATGAAAGATTGCCTTCATTTGTGGTACTTCTCGTGTGTGAAGGGCAATAAATGGAAGCACAATAGAACAGGGGTTGCCTGTATTACTACAGTGGGTCCGGGGGTGGGGTGGGGTGCACAACAGTTTCTGTTCCACTGCTAATCTAAAGGTTGGTGGTTCAAACCCATTCAACAACACTGTGGTAGAAAGACCTGGAGACTGAGCTGTTCTCTGTAACACATGTGTTCCCATGAATCAAAATGGAGTTGATGGTGAAGCGAGTGTGGTGGGGAGTGGTACACATGGTTAACACTCTCAGCCACTAACCCAAAGGTTGGTGCTCTGAGTATCAGAGAGAAGCATCAGAAAAAAGTGGTTCTGAATGATTAGCCACCGAAAGCCCGACTGAGTGCAGTTCTATTCTGACTCACACAGCTTACCAAGGGTCACACCCTCTCCATGGTACCTGAGTGCTTGGCTGCTAAGAGTTTGAGTGGACTCAACAGCAATGTGCAACAACAATTACTAAGTAGAAGTCGAGTCAAAGGAGGCCTGATGGCCAGCCTCATGTACTTGAGGAGGATGGATTTGTCTAGCTGACCCGAAGGACAGAATAGGGCTTCACAAACCAGAATCCAGCCACAGTGAAACAGGCTAGAGTACCCAACCCCTCAGTGTGACCGTGCCCAGAGACGGCAGCAGTGTCCAGGCTCAGTTCTCCATCTTTACGAAGTGCTTTTCATACATGCATCAATAGAAAAACAGGACATAAGGGGCATTGCCTTATATGAACTAAATGTGAAGTACTACTTAGGTTGTCCTTCCACCTCCTGCATCTAGGGTAGGTCTTTCTTAGGTTTAAACTGATCCATAGACCTTTTCTTGGTGCACGAGGACCTACCGCAGTTCCTTGTATATAAAATATACATTGTAATTGTCCTTGATGTTGAGTAAGTGGCCAAAGTCTTTACATAAGGTACTTTCATGTCTTTAATGTTTTCCTGGCATAGATCTTGAGAACATGATATGATAAATGTCTAGGGTTTATTGAGATCGTGAATCATGAAGACTTGTCCTATACTTTAATGGAGTATGAATTCTCAACCTCTGGGAGGGAGGATTAGGTGTGTAGGAATGGCTATAGCTTTAAATTCAAAGTAGTTTGGATCCTTAACAGAATTCTACTTAGAATCCAGTGTTTGAAAACGTGAATTATTCAAGTGTTGTTTTGATGACCCTTTTAGATAAAAGGTTATTTTAAGGTGAATTGCTACATGAAAATTTGGGTGAACCTTTTAAACTTAAAAGTTCCAAAACAAAAAAACTTGATCTAATTTTTCTCTAAGCATTGTCACTTATCACTTCACTGGGACAGTTTCACAAAGATCATCCAGTGACCTCTATGTCACTTAGTTTGATGGTGAGCTTCCAGGGATCTTTTTCTCCTTGGCTCCTGTAGTACCACAAACAGTTTTCTTCTCATGAGTGTGGGCTGTTTCTTCCCAGTTACTTTCATAACCCATATGTCTAACCTCAACTCTTAAATGTTGGTACTTTCCAGAACATGGCTCTAGACCTTATTTTTTCCTAAGGCTACATTTACCCCATACCATATACTAAGACTTCATTGTCTTCCAGGGACTTTCAAATTTATGTCTCCAGTTCAATTTCTTCTCTAAGCTTTAAACCCACTGACATGCCCATTCCAATATTTAGAAACACCCCTAAGTCAATTTGTCTAACGTTGAACTTCTGATTTTTTCCCTTCATTTGGTTGTCTTCTAGTCTTTTCTGTTCCAGTCAATAGCTTGAGTTATCAACATTGGAGTCCCTTCATCATGCTATCCTCTTGAAATTGTCTTCTAAATTTCTTTCAAATCCATTACTTTATTCCATTGCTTAACCCTAACCACTTAACTACTGAAGTCATCAGTTGACTGGTCACCATGTATCTGCTTTGATCCATCTCAGTTACCCAGTGCTGCTATCACAGAAATGCCACAAGTGGGTGGCTATGACCAACACACAGATTTTCTTACAATTCTAGCAGCTAGATGTCCAAATGCAGGACACTGGTTTCAGGGGAGGATTTTCTCTCTCTGTTGGCCCTGGGCAATGGTCTTTGTCTTTGACTTCCCCCCTGGATCTCAGCTATCTGCTATCTCAGCTCAGGGACCATTGGCTCAAAGGGTGTGTCTTGTTCTTCACTCTTCTCTTTCGCTGCTAGTAAATCCATTCATGAATTATTTGTTTTTAATTATTATTCACTTTAAGAATCATTTTGTTGGGAGCTCTTACAGTTCTTATAACAATCTATACAATTATATCAAGCATATTGGCACATATGTAGCCATCATCATTTTCTAAATATTTATTTTCTACTTGAGTCCTTGGTATCAACTCCTCTTTTTTTCCCTCCCACTCTCATGACCCCTTGGTAAATTATAAATTACTGTGATTTTCACATCTTGTACCGATCCCTGTCTTCCTTTATCCATGTTTCTGTTGTCTGTCCCCTTTGGAATGGGGAGTGGGGTGTGTGTTAAGTGTCAATCATTGCAATCAGTTCTCCCATTCCCTCTTCCTGCCCCCGCCCCTCCCCTCCCCTCCTGGGATAGCTATTTCCATTTCTGTTGGTAGCTTTGTTTATAATTCAAAAGGCATGGACTCAAGATACAATTGTGACCTGTAGATTGCATCCTTCCTCATTGGCATAATCGCCTTCAATCCCTCCTCATTTACATTGTACAAGTGAGGATTTACCACACATAGTTCCAGTATAATTAGATCAGATGACAACATGGAGGATATTTATGTAATACTGATGATCACAGCCCATCCAAGCTGACCCATATTTTTAATATACAATTTAATCCATAGCCATCTCAAACCCAAACTCTACAGTGGAATTTCCAAATATATTCATCCCATTTAATTAGTCTCTTGCTGAAATTCTCCAGGGGCTTAATTTCGGTTGCTTTTAGATCAGTGTAAAAATCTTTGAGAAATTCTACAAGGCCAGGTATGCTCTGATCCTTGCCTCTCTGACCAAGCATCAACTTGCCTTCTGGAAGCTGAGTTCAAAAAGTGGCCCTAGAAGGGAATCCGTTCATGAATGGGTTCTTTCTAAACCAAACATGCTTGAAATTCCTCTGCAATAGTGGATAGTGGATAGCATAGTAAATTAATCTCCCCCATTCCCCAAGAAAAGATACACTCAAAACAGTGACTTCCACGGGTATCTGCTGGGCTAATTAAGTTCAAAGAAGAGAGGTCAGTCAGAAGGCTATGGTAACTTCTTTCAGCATTCTGAAAGGGTAATCTTCATAGATTTTCTTAAAGGACATAGGACAATCATGGATGCTTATTATGTAGGAAAATGGGGAGTTACAATAATGAGAAAGAGGTCATAAAATATGCATTGAAGCATTTATTTCTAACCTGACAATGCACCTGCTATCCTATGAAAAGTTTGTTGGAAGCCCATTCACCCAGATCTCTCCCCTTTGGACTTCTTTTGGTTCCTCAAACTCAATAAACATTCATAAGGAACTTAATTTGAGCCTGTCGAGGATGCTGAAACTTCCGTTTTGAAGGGGTGTAAATCAAAGAGTCTACACATTGGGGGAGGGGAGGTTAGAGGTTTGAAAGTTTACAAATCTAGATGGAAATTTTGTTGAGAAACAATAACCTCCCACATGAAGCTTTTGTTAAAAGGCTTTATGATTTTGAAACAACACCTTTGGATTTGCTCTTGTATTTCACTTGCGTAGTACTCCAGTTAGACTGGTTGAAGACATGTGCTCTTTGATATATTGAATCCCCCTCTATCACTAGACAATAGACCTTAAGTGGCCTGCTTACAGTCAAATCCAACTCTTGTCTTCCAACTCTTGCTCTTTGACAACGCAGTTGGCTCTGCATTGCAGTTCATGAATGCTATCCACTTATGTGAACAAGAGAGGACCAGAGAAAAGGAAACAAATAGTGATACTACTTATTCAATTTTAGCAAAACCATTAATTTTACTTTATTAAGTCCCCTTTTAAAAAAAATGCACGACATAGAGACTGGTAAAGCTAATAATAGCCTTTTCTTTGGATGGAAAATCTTTAGAACATCTTTAGTGTATGAAATCATATTTGAAAAATGCTGATGTATTGTCCTTGGTTATTGATGGAATGAAAATGTGAAGTAAAGATTAAAGGTCAGCTGTCAAGTATAGCTATTAGCCAAAAAAGTCTTCTGCACAAGGTTTTCTGAAACCTTTTGAGTCCTGCCATGGCTGATGAATAGCACGAATGAGAGCAGTGAGTCATTAGTTCCTCTTGCAACAATGGCTTCCTTGGGTAGCAGCCTGGATGTGTTCAGTTGTCTGATATTCCTTTGTTAAACTGATTCAGAGGGAACTTTGACACGCTGTTATTGATGGAAGACCAGAATTACAGTGCTCAATTGTAAAAAAGCAATAAGGATTATTATAGGCAGGTACTTATTTCATGAATTAATTCTCTCCACTGCCAGAGAGGCCTGAACGAAGGCTTTCACTGGGCTGAGGAGATTTGGACAGTTTATAAGAATAATTCTGAGGTGGGAAATGAAGTGATCATTGTCAGAAGTGGAATGGAGCTACATTGTGAAGAATTGTGCTCTATCCCATGACTCCATGGTTAGACATTAAAGAGACGAAGACTTTCAGCCTCTTGATGCTCTAAGACTTTTTAAAATTTATAGAATTTTAGACACAAGCCTTAGACATCATCTCTCCAAGGTTTACGGAAGATTTCCATGGCAACTAAATTCCTACATGAGTAAAGGGAATGCAATTAATGGCTTTTGTGGTCCAATGAAATTTACCTGTTTATTAGGAGAAAAATGCAAAAACTTGAGATTATCTTACTTTTTGTAAAAGGAGAGGATGAACATTTTCTGGGCGGGGGTGGGGGTGTGTGCACTTAAAAGATTATGAAGGAAGTGAGTCAAAAGCCTCCACATTCATCTTCATGTAAGTGCCTGATGATGCTGAAAGAATAAACTGGTTGAGTAGGCTGTTATCGCCCATGTTGCGGTGAAGTCAGAAACCCAGAGTTTGAACTGGAATTTTACTAAAGGTACTAGTACATAATAGCTAATCTGATAATAATATCTTTTCTAGCTACATTTTTGTGTCCAACTATGTCCTACTGGGTGACTTTTTTATGGCCTGAAGGTAGACTCGGGAACCAAAGTTAAGGTTTGTGACACATTCTTAGAAGATGTTATATAATTGGGATCCAGGGATTTCACTTGAAGATAATAAACAGGTTTTTTTTTGTTTGTCATTTATGTGTGCATTTTTAGGAAGCTCCTTTTTTTTTGTAATACACTACAAGCATTTATCTTGAAATTACACCAATCTTTGGCAAAGTAAAAAATAAAGTACACAAAATAGAAATGTCCATTTTATTTTTCAAATTAAAATGTCTAGATTAAGTCTTGTAAATGGTAGAGGGGCCATATTCGAACTCCTCTGGTTTCCACAGCAGATTGCCACAAGGCAGAGGGCAGACATGCCTCATCTCTTCATCTCTTTTTACCCACTTCTGACACCATCTGTCCCTTCTGTGTTCCTACTTCTGTGGCTGGGTCTGATCATCCATCCTAATGGCCACACAGAACTCATAGACAAGGCTCTCGATTATAGGGTTTGTTAGGGGACTTACTAGTTTACAACCGAGGTGCGAGATGCTCAGATACACTTGTTCAGTCAGGACAGTTCCTTCTCTGTCATGCCTGTAAGCAGGTTTCCCTGTGGTCCCCAGCTTCTTGACTTGGCTTCTGCCTAGGTCAGCCAATGATACAAAGCACAGTTAGTAAATTCCCAAAGGATGTAACACATAATTATAAGCCTCAATCTAAATATGACCTGTTCTAGCTCTGTTGGCTGTTGGAATCCCAATTAAGTTACCTAGGGTACCCCATTCCACAGGCCAGCCCCCTGCCCCAAAGCACTTGCTCCCTGGGCTGGGAAGTCCACCTTTTTGTTGCATGCCCTGCCTCCTGGTTTTGCTGCTGCTGTTTCTCTGCTCTTTCTCTGGTGTCGCACCTGTCACCTGGATCAAGGAGATGCAAAACAAGGGATCTTGGGGTCCACTCCTGGCTCTTCTCTCTTGCTAGCTGTGTTATTCCCACTCCTGTTTCTGAAATGTCTTATTTTATACCTAGCCAGATGGCACTCACAGTTAGCTCTGTTAATAATCATTCACAATGGAATCATATAACCCAATTAATACTCCCATCCATCCATCTTCTGACTCAGAACCCATTGGGGACATGAAGACTGTTTGGTGAGAACCACAATAGCTATAGCTAGAAGAATTGTATTAAATAATCCACATTGCACAAGGTCAGAGGGATATCGTTTCAATGTGAATTCATTTATTTTACAGCCCAGAGAATTTTACTTCTTGGCTCCACTTGAAATGACCACATCACTGTACCCCAGAGATGCAGATTCTTAGGAGTCAAAGTCAATTGGCATTCGGGAGGGCTAACTGAAAGGTTGAAGGTTCTAGTCCCTTCAGAGGTCTTGCTATCAACTTCCTTTAGAAGGCAACTGAAGCTGTTGAAATAGGAAGAGACTTTAAAGATAATCTAGTTTGGCCCTCTATAACCACTCAACCTTAGCAAGTAACCCCTAGAGGCAGCCGATTCCATTATTGTACAGCAGCAGAGGTTTAAAAATTATTTCTTTTTATTAAATTAAGATCTGTAACCCTTCAACGTCTACCCTCTGATCCTTGCCTCACTCTTTGGATTCCTAAAAGTACAAAGAAACAAGAACAGCAAAGGCGAGAGCTATCCAATGCATGGGCTAAATGTCTCCAGAACAGAAGTGAAAGGCCAGAGTGACATCAATGGTGAGGAAATCAGGAGTCGATGGGGTTGGACACAGATGACCTTGTTTTGGTTTCATGACTTCCTCCAAATCCCCACCCGCCCACCCCCACCCCTACAAAAGAGAAGTCGTTTCTACTTTATGAGACAAGAGAGAAGTACAATTGACCCAGGGATTATAGAACCCCAAACAATCCCATTCCCACTGAGGCCTGACTCACAGTAACCCCATAGGGCAGGACATAAAAAGATTAGAGGCATAATTTTGATCATCAGACTTTTGTGACTTTGAAGTGACTGCTGAAGCTCACAGAAAGCCTACACAGACTAGAAGATTGTTATTGAATCTTTCTAAGTTTATAAACTACCAGAGTAGTTAAGAACCTTCCCACTGCTTTGAAGCTCACAATTTCTGGTGGTAGCTTAATGATATATTTCTAGGTGTGGTAGTTGCATAATCTGGTGTCAATTTGGGACTTGAGAGGATTAAGAGTGATGGGGTGGTCTAGTCTGCAAATCAGGTCATAGCCAATGAGACCTCTGTGTAGACATGGCCTTTTCTTGAGGATTATGGAAACTCTTGGATTTCCTTCTTGGAGGCAAAAGACAGTCTCTCTCTCTCTCTCTCTCTCTCTCTCTCTCTCTGTCTCTCTCTCTCTGTCTCTCTCTGTCTCTCTCCTGACAAGGGTGACCCCCTTTAAGATATCCCTCCTCTGGAGCCAGAAAAGCCATGTAGAGACCCTTGTCAGCACTGAGATGTTTACAATGTCACTGGATCCAGAAGACTTCTATTTCACTGACCTGTGATCTTCCTGTGTTTGGCATCATTGCATGTGTTACGTGAGTCTAAAGCAGACTTTATAGATTGTTATTGGACATATGGACTTGGGTTTGACTGGACTAGGATGCTTTCTTAATGTACAATTACCCTTTAAATAAAACTCTTTCTTATACACATTTGAGTTTCTTTGGGTTTGTTTCGCTAGTCTTCCTGCACAGTTCAGGAGCAGGTGATGCCCCTTACTAATGTGTGGATGGCAGGAGGTGTGGTTGCTGCTAGGTCATGCAGGCACAGTTGCCATCTCCAACTGTGTGTATGTGTGTGTGTGTATGAACAATGGAAAAAAGAGACAACAGAGAACATAATTGTAATAATAAAAAGAGAACATAATTGTAATAGTAAAAAATATGAGGGAAAGGAAGCATAAGAAAATAGAAAATTATGACTGGAACTTAAAAGTAAAAAAAGAAGAGAAAAAACCACCCTAAAACTATAGAAGGGTGCAAAGGAAAAGAGAATGATCAAGAAAAAAAAAACAAAAGAGAAAAAAGACAACGAATAAAAGGAAAAGATCCAAAAGGAAATCAGAAACAATAGCAAAAACAAGGGAAGAGGAGAAAGAATGAAAGAGAGAGGGGAGAAAACTGGGGTGGGGGACATGGTGCTGGGCCAATGCTTCTGCTGGCTGAGGAGATCAGGGGCTGCAGGAGGGAGTGGCGTCAGTGTGCAGCAGGATGCCTGGTTCAGGATGGAGTTATTGCTGGCCTAGAAGGTGCCCCCTGGCAGGGTATCTGTTCTGTCCCATCGGCTAACTATTTGGTTAGCAGTCAGGCCCCACTGGGACGCCTTCTTGAATGTGTGCTAAATTCATGTTAGCTATTATAATTATAATTTTCATTTGGACCTGTCTTCCTCAGTTCTGTGTAAACAAAAGTACTATTCAAACAACCATCTCAAACTCACTGCTATCGAGTTGATTTCAATTAATTATAGTGACCCTATAGGACAGAGTAGAATAGAATCTTGGATTTTGAAAACTGAAAATTTGGGGGAAGGGGCAGTAGAAAGCCCCATCTTTCTCCCAAGGAGCGACAGGTGGTCTTGAACCGCTGACCTTGCATCTAGCAGTCTGATATATAAACCACTGAGTCATCAGGGATTGAAAGTACTGCTAGGAATTGTGGCAGTTACATAATCTACTGAGGGAAAGAGTGGAGTCTGGTCTGCCAATCAGGTCATAGCCAACGGTGCTTCTGTGTGAGAATGACTTTCTCCTGAGGATTCCTGGAACTCCTGTCTTCCTCCCTGGAGGTGGGACACCCTCTTTCTGCCTGACATTCCCGATGACAAGACACACAGAGCTATGCTGATGGAGCCACAGCCCTTGGAAGAGCCATGTGGAGACTCACGACAGCACTGAGATGCTTCTACTGGCACTGTATCCACAAGACTTTCCAGACACTTGCTCGTGATCTTCCTGCATTCCACATCATTGCATGGCTGCATGAGTCTAAAGAGGAATTTATACACTAGTATCAGACATATGGGCTAATATTGGACTTATGGACTTGGTCTGGACTGGGCTGGGATGTTTCTCAATATATAATTGCTCTTTCATATAAAGCTCTTTTTTGTGAGGGCATCACTGCCCCCTGCTGGGAGTAGGTGGCCCGGCCTTGTTCCTAGAGAGCTCCTGCTGGATTTGAACCGCCAGGCCAGTGGGCTACAGTCCCAAGCACAACCACTCCGCCTCAGGGGCTCAGCCTATAGCTCTCTCTTATACAAATATGAATGTCTATAAATTTGTTTCTCTGGTCAGTCCTGACTAGAGCATAGGAACATGCAATTCACGGTCCTTATCTCTTGCTAGTGTAAGCACACAAAAACATTGGTTATCTTTTAAATTTCTATGAATTTTCACCACTCATTACATGTATATCAATTGGAGTAGTTACCTTTTGTTGAGTTCATTAATTTCCTACTGTGGTTTCATGAATCTGTATGGACATATTCTCTTCATATTGCTACCAAAACTCCAAGTGAGAGAGCATCAGCTTCATTGGGCAAGGAATTAGGCTTAAACTATCCCCAGCTATGACTAGTTGATCTTGACTTAGGAGACATGGCCTGCAGAATACTGAGAAAAAGAATCGAGTGTGTTTTTGTGTGTCTCAGTAAGCTTCTTCCAGAGCAGAAGTGACTTCCTTCCCAGAAGGTCTAAAGTTGGCATCATTGTCCTTCTCTGGTCTGGATGTTAGGAGGAACTCTGAATACTTAAACTCTGAGGGATCACATGGGATCCAAAAAGATCCTGAAAGCCTTGCTGGGAAAACATATTCAATTTTGGTCAAAATTATTTCTTCCATTTAGCAGGGAATTCCTGGGCTATTTACGAAACATTCAGAAAGCCATCCTGGTAGGGAAAGAAGTGCTTGAAAGTAGAAGGAAGAGGACAGATAGGTTTAGAAGATTGGGAAAGTCCATGAGAGAGGAGTGGGAAACTCTGCCTTTCTTTTTCTGTGTCAATTCATACTGCAGCCTGGATTTCTTTCAACTCTCCCTGGTGTCACCCTGGAAGCAAAAGAATAAGCAAGAGAATGCTGAAGGTGCAAATGGGATTGGAGAATAAGACCATGGTCTCAGTGTCATTTATGATTATTATTTTCACTGTTTTAATTTCATTGTTCTTTTGACTTGATCATGACTATCTCAATGTTGGGATGGTCCCATATTTTCTTTAACTCGAATACCTAATCTCCTGTTGCTTGGTCAGAGCATATCCTAAAAATCAATGATAGGTTTTTCACAGAACCAGTATCTGTGTCTTACTGCTTTCCTGTATCTGTGTGCATGATATCGAGTGCTAATATCTGAGCCTTTACCTTTGAGGTTAATCCATCAAACACTCACTCATTTTTCACCAAAGATCATCTGTGGTTATGGACATATTTCCCCACCCCATGGTAAACAGAGAGAATGCTGGGATCCTATTAGCTGAGAGAAATTAAAATTGCTTGCTTTAAATGCTCCTGTCAAGTCATCAAAATGGATATTAACATCTGTTTTCTCCCCTGATTTTGAATAAGTACTAGAAATATTAGCTTTGTGGAATTAGAAAAAACATCTGTTTTGGATTTTGGGATTCTACTCAAGTATTCCCTCAATGCAAGAACACTTTGTTCTATTAAACTGGCAATCCATGATGCTCACCTTTCCAACATGATCACTGAAGACAAAGCAAGTGCATAAGCAAATGTGGTGAAGAAAGCTGATGTTTCCCAGCAATAAAAACATGTAGTGTCTGGGGTCTTAAAGGCTTGAAGGTAAACAAATGGCCATCTATCTCAGAAGCAACAAAACCCACAAGGAAGAAGCACCAGTCTGTGTGATCACTAAGTGTTGAAGGGATTAGGTATCAGGTATCAAAGAACAAAAATTCATATCATTGTGAATAAGAGAGTGGGAGGATCCAAAGTTCATCTGTAGACAACTAGACATCACCTTACATCCTCCTCAGGGAGGAGATAAGCCAGTCAGGTGCAGTACGGCACCAATGAAACATACAAATTTCCTCTAGTTCTTTACTGCTTCTTCTCCCCCACTATCATGATTCCAATTTTACTTTACAGATTCAGCTAGATTAGAGAATGTACTAGGGTAGATATAAGAACTGGAAACACAGGAATCCAGGACTGATAAACCCCTCAGGACTAATAATGAGAGTAGAGATACGATCAAGATAAAGGAAAAGTCGGGGAGAAAGGGGAACCGATCATAATGATCTATATATAATTCCCTTCCTGGTGGATGGATAAGAGGTGAAAGGAGACATCAGACAGTGCATGACATGAATTTTATTTTTACATATTATCAAGGGTTCATGAGGGAGGGTGGGCAAAGGAGAGGAAAAAATGAGGAGCTAATACCAAGAAATAAAATGTGTTGAGAATGATGATGGCAATAAATGTGTAAATGGGCTTGACACAGTGGATGTATGTATGGATTGTGATAATCCATATTGTTTGATTGTATGATTCCCCAAATAAAATGATTTAAAAGAAAAAAGGAAAAAAGAAAAGTATTTTTGAGGATCTCATCAACATATTCTACCTTAAACATGAACCAGTGCCCTTATAACTGTTCCATTTGAACTTGGGAGGTTATGCTGGGCTCTCCCTAGCTCTTATGATATCGGAGAAACCTGTGAGACCTGCTGTTTTAGCCTTGGTTGAAAGTTTAATGTTATTTGCATAAGGATATAGAATGTGCAAGTCAAGGAAAGCCATAAAATTTGTCAGTGTGGTCTACATTTAGTGCACACTTTAAATCAG
This sequence comes from Nesogale talazaci, assembly GCA_004026705.1. NCBI lineage: Eukaryota > Metazoa > Chordata > Mammalia > Afrosoricida > Tenrecidae > Nesogale > Nesogale talazaci. Next base: position 66,990 of record PVJH01005619.1, read on the forward strand.
TGAATAATTTGAGATACAGAGAAGAGAAAAGCATGTAAATTGATGAGTTGAATATAAAATATTCAAAGTTAAAAATAACAAGTAGTTGAAAGTTAAAAATAACAAGTAGGTATATCCTGGAGCATTCACAAGGTATTTTGAGGACCCATATTCATATAGATGTTAGCTTAGCTTTCAGTCCAAAGCATAGTACTCTTCCTTAGCAGTTCTAACAGATTTTTGGAATGAGCAGAGTGTTGTGCTATGAATTACTCAATGTGATCTTTCTAGCTGTAGTCTGTGTAATAATTCCTACCAAATGAGTTCGGAGAACTCTACAAATGTGGAGTGCTTGTGACTCATCCAGGGGGCTGGATAGCTTGCTGATACTAAAGATACCACACATGGTAGGGGCTGGGGACATGTAAATAAAGTATGTGGGGTTCTAATGTTGGGATTGGTCAGTTTTAAAATACTGCTCAGTTTAAAAGGAGTCATTCCAGAGGTGAAAAAGTTGCCTCACTACCATCAAGAAGGAAGAACCAGGAATGGAGGGTGTTTTTTAGATCTGCGATCCCGGCACTGACCTTCTTGCTCCAGGGGACAGAAAATGGCGACACTAGAGATGGAGAAAGACAGCAAGAACAGCGGCAGGGAAGGGAAAGCCCCAGGGAGAGGGCTGGCTTATAAATGGCCTGTTTCTGGGCACTTGCTGGGGTCACTAAGTTTGCTGATCCACAGAGCTGGAGCTGTGCACCTTTGGGCAGGAGGGTAGCTGGTAGGGTTCAGACTTTGAACCCTGATTGACAGAGATATAAAGAGCTTTGAAATACTTGTTCCAGCAGAGTGGGGACCAGGCTGAAGCCTCACGGCTGAGAGAACTGTTCTGTGCCAGGTCTTTCTCGAAGAACTGTCTCATTCAGCATTCCCGAACCTGACTTTAACCTATTCCTTCCCTTAACATGCTCCATAATTGCGAGTACAGTCTGTGATTTCAGTGTGGTCCTTGCAACAGATGATCAAACCCAGCAGAGGAGTAGAAAGTACTGTGGGAGGGACAGTTGGTAAAAAGTTTGGAGGCATGTCTGACCCCTGCCTCATAGGAATCAGCCATGAGCAACTGATTCTGATGGTGATTCTTCTCTTCCCCCCTGTAAAATCAGGGAAAGTCAAATGCCACTTATATACTATTTTTATTCCAAGGCAGAATAGCTAAGGTAAAATTTTAGAGTGATTTGCAGATTTCTTTTTTGTCTGTGATTCTCTATGGAGTCAGATGAGTTGGTTCAAAGTTTTGTGCCATGAATTAGGTTTCTCTGAACCACATTTTGCACATAGAGTATTTATAGGGGCTGACACTTGTGGACTAGAGAGGAACGAGTCACCTTGGGAAGCTGGAGAAGACCTGCTTTGGTCCCTGGCTCCTTTGTGATCATCAGTGTGGCTTGATGTCTATCATTTCCCATCTCTGCTTGCTTGTTGGCTAATTCTGCTCTTCTCATCTCAAGAGAGACTGATTCAAAATAACAAACTCCTCAATGTAAAAAAGAAAACATATTCCCACATGGGATTATAACCACCATAAAACAAAAGCTTACAGTCATGAAGTCGCTTCCATAGAGACCTTGTAGGAACAAGACAGAACTGTCCCTGTAGGTTTCTGAGATGGTGACTCTTTGTGAGAGAAGAAAGCCGCATCTTTCTCCCCCAGAGCAGCTGGTGGTTTTGAAAGGCTGACTTTGAGATTAGCAGCCCATGTTAGCCTGGGTAGATTAGAGAAACAAATTCAGAGATACTCTGATGTGTGTGATATACAAGTTTATATCAAAGAGTAATTGTAGATTAAGAAAACGTTTCAACCCAGTTCAAGCCCATAAGTCCAGTGTTAGCCCATATGTCTGACACCAGTCTATAAATCCTTCTCCAGACTCATGAAACACATGCAATGATGTCGAATGCAGGAAGATCACAGGTCAGTGGATGGAAAGTCATGTAGATCCAGTGGTGGTGGAAGCATCTTAGCTCTGGCGTGGGTCTCCAGGTGGTTCCTCCAGCTCCAGGGTTCTGACTCTAGCAGTGCAGCTCCATGTGCCTAATTAACAGGTATGTATAACAGAGAGTGTATCTGGCCTCCAGGGAACTATTTATCCCCTTTGTGCCTCCAAATGAGGTCATCAAGAGCCTGATTGACAGGCTAGACTTCACCCCTTTGCAAGTTGACAGGAGATTAGGTAACTGCCACATAGCCCCACTTTTAATCCGTTACCCCACCAGAGTCCTTCAGATCAACCCATAGCAGCAACCTTGGACATTTTAGTTACAGTGGAACCCATTTTACTCATCTGGAAGGTGGGAGTAATGCTAGTACTCATTTTATAGAGATTTTGTGAAGAGTTAAGATACTGTGAAAATGGCTTAATCTATGCTTGCCACAAAATAAGGCCATAAAATGTTAGCCATTATTCAGTCTAGGTAATCTATTCCTTTTTCTACTATAGTTTATTCTATGCAGAAAGATTGTAGCACCTCAGACTTTGCAAGCTATAGTTCACATGCTGGAGAGAGGTCATGACAAATCCTTTAAAGAGAAATCGTAATCGATGCACTTCATGTTCTCCCCTTGTCATTTGATATGATGTGCTCTACATTGCAAGCAGGATGTGCTAATGGCCTATGAGTAACAGATTATTACCAGCCCCTAATATCTGAACATTATAGTCAAGGAGCTATTAAAATGATCTGTAAATGATGTGATTTTGTTCTTCATTCCTCTGCAGACTCTTCATAAAATAGTATTTAAGGATTGATATTTCAGTGAATTAGTCTTCAACCCGCTAATGATTCATAAATGTGCATTTCTACTCTTTTGTAAGAATCTTGATGTTTAAGTCTACTGGAGCTTTTAATTTTGATATTCTAAAATTTTCAAGTTTTCTTTCAAAACCAGTAAAATATATCAAGAGAAGAAAAAAGGTCATTTAGGTTTCACTCATGTTTCAATTTGAAGGAATTATGTATGCTCTCATCTGAGAAGTGGCAAGTTCCCAATGAAGACGATGTGACTAACGATCAACTAGGGAGGATAAGAATGATAGAAGGATGGATAGACAAGGCAAAGTTTTCCAGGAAAAAAGGCAAGTTACTTCTTTTCACTTGTTTGTTCAGGGAAAATATATTAATCTAGAATATACTGTGCCCCAGGCAGGATAGTAGATGGTGAATAATATAAGTGGAATTGTTCTTTTGAGAACTTTATGACATATTAAGGTCATTATGTTTGGCAGGTTTTATGAACATTCCAGACAGATGACAAAAAAGGTCTAGTGATTTATTTTTCAATATTATTGTTGTTTTTGTTTGTTTGTTTGTTTTGGGGCATCACTGCCCTCTGGTGGGAGTAGGAGGGCCCAGCCTTGCTCCTGGAGAGCTGCTGCTGGATTTGAACCTCCAACCCAGTGGACCGCAGTCCCGCACATGACCACTACGCCACTGGGGCTCAGCAAATGTAGTACTTTTTTTGGACATCACTGCCCTCTGGTGGTGGAAGTAGGAGGCCCAGCCTTGCTGCTGGATTTGAACCTCCCACCCTGTGAGCCACAGTCCCGCACACAACCACTACACCAGCGGGGCTCAGCCCATTTTTCAATATTATTTTCAAAAAACCCAACGAAGTACAGTTCTACTCTAACACATACAAGGTCACCATGAATTGGAATTGACTTGATGGAAATCACCAGCAGCAACAGAATGGTGACTCCACCCTCTGTCTGTCAGGTAGTCACACTCTGGTGACTTGCGAGTTGCTATGATTCTGGAAGCTATGCCACAGGTGCTTCAAATACCAGCAGCGTCACCCATGGTGGACAATTTAGTGGCACTTTCAGACTAAGATAGGCTAGAAAGGACAGCCTGTCAACATACATGCGAAAATTATCCCATGAAAACCTTGTGGCATTCCAAAGGCTATATTCTGCTGTTGTGCTAGAAGATGATCCCACTTGTTTTGGAGCCACTCAGAAGACAGCTGATGCATTAGGCCCAAGCATCCAGAGGATTGTGAAGATGGCACAGGATCAGACCTTGGTTTCTTGTGCAGTACAAAGGGTCACCATGAATTGGAACTGACTTGATGAAAACTGACAACAGCACAGATTATAGACTTATAACAAAGAGACAAGAGGGTCTTTTGGTGGGAAGAAATACATTTATGGACCAGCTTTAGGCATAAAAAGGAATAAACTCATGTAAGTGATGCTATTGATGAAGACTAACCAGCAGATGAACTCTAATTTCAAAGAGAACACGACAAAGAAATGTCAGTGAGACAGTTTCAAACTTGAGTGGTGGGAAGGATGAGAATCCTAAATAAGAAAATAATAGATTTAGTTTTAAGTACATGGGAACATCTTGGTGGAAAAACTCACTGCACAGTTACTTAGGCTTGAAGGCAATTCATGGATCAGAGACAAAAGTTAAAGTAAGCTTTCATTATGAAATGAAAATAAAAGTATATTTTTATTCATCTTTATCGTTATTTGAGACCAGATCCCAAAGTACAAATTTCAAGATTCTATCCTTTGTTATATTGAATTTTATTCATTTCAAATAGCTGAAAAGGACCATATGATTATTTGATTAATGCTTCATTTGCTAGTATGTCTGCTTGATTTGCTTAAATACTTTCTTTGTAAAAGTGATATTATGAAAGCTGCTAGCCTTTTTACAATGATAAACTATCCCAGAATGTTCAAAATTGAGTCAAGGGAGACTGGTGTGCAATAAGGGGTGAGAGGCTCCTCACCCTCTGGCCAGCCAGCTCCAACTCATGTCTCCTACCCAATGAATGCTGGCAGTTTGAAAGCGGTCACTCTGATCTTTTAAATGCAAACAGAAGCATGTATCTGCATATATAATGAAAAATGGAATTGTATTCTAAATGCTGCCTCACATCCTAATTTGTTTGCAAAGAAAAATATATGTGGACTCTATTCCTGGCTGAAGCATATCTATGTATCTTACCCTTCTGATTCACTGCATAACAGCAACCACTGGCCAGTTCACTCAAAAGTCACATAGCCATCTCTAGATTGACGCATGTTCCTTTGTTGGCTATTTCTCAAATTGCAAGCAATGCATCGGCCACACCCTTGGATGCTGTACCCTGGTTCTAACACATGTCCTAGACGTGAAGTGAGTGGGACACAGGGGCTCCACTTCATTTGCCAACTTTGCATCTACTGGTAGCATTCAAGCTTATGCTCATGATGCCAATCCAGGCGGGTTATCTAGGGAAGGGGCAGAGGAGAAGAACAGGGCAACCGCCTGACACTCTCATTGTGAATATTTCAGAGCCATTTAAATAGGTTTCTTTTCATCTCCTCATTTCCTATGGATGAAAGCACTGAAACGACTTGTCTCATTTTTCAACTCAATCAAAGCTCCCCTAACACAAAATGGCTTCGAGACGGAATAGCTCTTGAAAGTCTATTAATCATAAGGGCGGGGGTAAGGCCAAAAAAAAAAAAAAAGATAAAGAGAGAAAGAGAGGAAAATCTGGCAATGGAAAAGTACTTGGGACCCAAGATCATATTTCCTATCTATCACCCCAGCTCTTCCCTGCTGATTCTCTGAGGTTTGTTTCTTTTTGAAGAATATATATATATATATATATGTATATGTATATAATTTTCCTCAAAAAGGATTTCTTAAGTACTTTCTTCCAAGCACCCACATTTTCCTAACTCCTGTCAGACTGGAGTCAGGCTTCTAAGTTCTGGGCCTGGGGTCTCCCCTTAGGGGATGAGGCTGTGATAGGAGCATCGTGCTATTGCAGGCTTCTGCCACCTTGGGATCCACCATCGCAAACTGCTTCAGGAGACAGAGTCTTGGGTTAGAATCTGACCATGGCTGTTGTTAGCTTTGTAGCACTGTGTAAACGTAACTTTCTCAATTTTATTGTAGTTAGGTGTCATTCAGTCGGTTCTGACGCATAGTGACTCTATGCAGAATGAAGCCCTGCACGGGCCTGCACCATCCTCACCATTGTTCCTATGGCTCACTCCGTGCCAATCCAGTTCATTGAGAACCTTCTTTTTTTGCTGCCCCTCCACTTTACAACCATGATGTCCTTCTCCAGGGACTGGTCTCTCCTGACATGTCCAAAGTGTGTAAGGTGAAGTCTTGCCATTCTTGCCATGAAGAAGCACTTTGGCCATACTTCTTCGATACAAGTTGGTCTGTCCTTTTAGCAGTCCATGGTACTTTCAATATTCTTCTCCAGCCCCTTAAGGAAAATTCATTCTTCAATTTGCTTGTCTGTAAAGACAGAATCCACTGGGGGTAATAATACCTGTTTCTCAAGTTGTTATTGAATGCGCGATAGTTCTCTCACTTTATCAGTGTGCCGGCTCTGCCTTCCAGAATATTATTGGATATCTTTCTTCCTCAGTGGAATCATCCAGGACTTGCATGTGATTGACAGTCAAGATGCTTGCTTGATACAAATTTGGGGTTTTAAAACCCCAAATGATTTTTTAAATGATTAATTGTATAGAAGTTATAAAATATAATGAAAAATTACTTGTATTCCAATGATAAGGAATTTATATAAGAGGGCTTTGAAGAGGTTGTGGAAAAATGAAATAAAAAGATAATGGGATTTTCTCACAAACTTTTTGATGCCCTATTTATTTCTACTTTAGTGGGAGTCTTCATTTATCAATGTGGACATTATATCTCTGTGTGTGTCTGTGCACATGTGCAGTTAAACCACGCATATTTCTTCTGAAGAATTCAGTAGCAATGGAGACTTGTGGCCACTGAGCAGATGGAGACTTGTGACCACTGAGCAGATTCATCTACTTATTCATATATAGGGGATCTTCAAATATTTCCACTGTCTTTTAATTACATTTGTCCACAAAAGTTAGGAAACTTCCTTCTGTGTATAACCCAAGTGATTTCCCCAGGCTGATTTACCAGTGTATGTAGGCCAAGGTTTCATTTACTTAAGGGTACTGAGTCCCCCAATACCTAGATCGGCACATAGAATTTGTGACCTTGAGGTTCATTTAGGATTTTTTTTCTTTTCATTTTCCACCACTTTGTTTCCATGGACTCATTTCATAAGCACTCAGATTTTCTGAACTTCTTTTATCCACTGATCACCACTCTGAACTCACTCTCCCTCCAGTATTTTTATATCAGTTAATCTCATCCCCCCTCAAATTCTTCATGTCAGAAAGCAGGAGTTATCCTTAATTCTGTTATTCCCCTTCCCACTTTCAATTCATGAGCCAGTCCTGCAGACTTCATCTCCAAAATGCATTCCCATTCATCTGTCTTTCTCTGCCCTCATGATTTCCACTCTAGAGAAGGCTGGCATCATTTTTTGCCTACATATGGGAATTACCTTCTTACCTGATTGCTCTACCCTGTTCTCCACACAGAGTCAAGCATAAATCAAATGTGGTTTCCTCTGCATAAAATCTCTCAGTAACTGTGCTAGTCTGGGTAAACTAGAGAAACAAATGCATAGACTCGCATATGGATATAAGGGTACGGTTTATATACAATAGGAAAAGGACATTAAGAAAACATCCCAACCCAGTCGAGTTCAAAGTCATAAGTTCGATATTAGCCCATATGCCCGATACCAGTCTATAACATCTCCTTCCGACTCACAAAGTCACAGACCAGTGGGTGCAGAGTCCCGGCACCGGCAGGGGTCTCTCCACAGCTCAGGGCTCAGGGTCCATCAGCAGCACCCAGTGGTGACAGAGGCACCTCAGCACTGGCAAGGCTCTCCACATGGCTTTGCCAGCTTCAGAGGTCTGGTTCCATCAGTGTAAGGCCGTGCGGCTTCTCCTCCGGCTCCTCCAGCTTCCCGGATGCTGCCATCTTGTCCATAATTCATCCTCTCTGAGACTAACTCCCAACAACTGGGGAGAAAGCTTCTCAGCTCCACGAGGGAAATATCATGAGATTTCCCAGAAGTCTCAGGAGAAAGCCATGCCCACACGGAGGCCTTATTAGCTACTCAATAACTATCTCCAGATTAACTGGCTAGACTCCACCCCTATATATCAATCATGAAATTAACATAACACATGACCGCCACAGTAACTTTCTCTCACATTAGAATAATGCCCTACTTCTTATTACAGCCTACTAGGCTCTTCATGAATGGGCACTGTCCACATCTCCATCTTGGGTAATCTCCTTTCTTTGATTTTTGCCTTTTGTGGTGGTGATGTTCCTTGAACAAACACTTCTGCTGCTTGTATGGCTGGGACCTTGGCTGTTTTTATTGCTGTTATGTTGTCTTAGATAGTATTATTTATTTTCCTCTCTGGGTGCTAATATTCATTGGAATGATGACACAGAACTTGCCGACAGCATGCACGATTAAAGAGTTTATTAGGGCAGTTAATGCCAATGAGCAATACTCAGGGTTGGGTTGTTTATTAGGACTTATTACTAAGTTGTGTCAAGTTTGCTGGTAAGCGCCCAAAGGGGATAGAACTCTTGTATCAGCCTCAAACTGAAGACATTCACCCTCAATTCCAAGGGTCAGCAAGCTCTGTGACCCCCAACTAGTGCCCAGAGGTACCCCACTCCACAAGCTAGCCTCGTCTTGACTTCCTCTGTGGGTTGGAGGGGCCATCACTCTGCCATGATCTGGATCCTGGTCCTGCTGCACTCCTCTGATGTTATTGCTGTCTTCCTGATGTGGTGGTTTGACTATATGGAGATCTCAGGCCTGGAGGACATGCTCTACCTCTGCCTCTTGTTGTCAAGAGAGCTCTCCTCCTGCTTCTCAGAGGGTTCATCTTATACAAGCAGGATGGTACTCAAAGGAGAATCCAATCAATCTTCTCTGAACTTCTCACCAGACACATGCAGGGAATGCATGTTTGGTGGGAGTTAGTCTTTGACATAAATAATTCACTGCCCCTATAGCTTAATCCTCAGTGTCTATTCCAGTTCCTTGAGCAGGACACAGACTGCAGATATGTGTTTCAGTAAGTAAGTGAATTTATGAGTTAGTGAGGATAAAGAAACCCCAAATGCATAAACTTCTAAAATACAGAGTCAAATAGAGTAAATAATAAGAGGGGTTTGAATTAAGGAGCTTGGAAGTACCTGGAGAGGATAGTGACTCGGACTGTAGTTTTTATAGACTTATGAAAGAAGAATGTTTGAGTTGAATATTGGAGGTGACAAAAATGTCTATCTTTGAATAAAGGAGCAGGATCTGGAGAGAATGATCAAGAATCGCATTGCATGAGCCTAGCTTGGTATAATGGGCTACACAGATTAGGACTGGATAGTTCACGTCAGGTTAGTTCTAGGAATCTGGAATGTCAATTCAAGTGCATACACAATTCTTATAGCAAAGTAAAAACTTCCTGAGAGTAGTATAGGGACCAGAACCCTAGAAAGATAAACTGATCCATGGGCTCAGGTGATCAAGAGCAGAGATGGATAGAAAAGAAGGAGCAAATTAAGGATTATCCTTGAGAAGAAATAAACAGGACTTGATAACTGAGAGAAAGGGACAGAGTTTGAGATGAGAAGTGAGACACGTGTGTGAGCTTGGGGTGACTCAGAAAATAGTAGCACCAGGGGTAGGAATAGAACTCCATAAAAATAAAAGAATTTTTTTAGGAGAAAGAAGACAAGTCTGATTTTCAGCTAAAGTAATTATGAACCATCCAATTTGTCATGAAATTTGGAACTAGAAGCAGATCAGAAGTGCAGATTTTAGTCACTTACATACCGATCTATCCATCCATCCATCCATCCATCCATCCATCCATCCATCCATCCAAGGGATATTGATTGATACTTAGAATATGCCAGACATTGTAATAGGCATTGAAGCTACAAAGGTGAAACATAAACCCTGTCCTTGTGAGTATGAATGACATTCCTCTATAAACATGCAATTTTAAATAAGCAAGGTAAATATTCTAACAACTTTAATATGAATGAATGTTGGTATTTTTCTGTGATTATAGGTTTTTGTTACAAAGAATCTCAATTAATTGGCCAAAATTGATATCCCGGGGTTAAGAGAAATTCTGATGTGATCATTGGAAGTAAGTTGGATGCTTTCTATGTGCTTTTGACTTTTGTCCAGCAATAAAGTCACTTCATCTGTGGCTCAGATGTGAAGAAATAGAAGGGAAAGAAGAGCCCAAAATACTAACACCAGTGTGTTGAGATTTGGAAGCCTTTGTTGCTTACTGGAGTTGACCGGGTCTAAATTCTGTGGGTCATTTTAGCTGGGTGTCACCCAGAAGTCATCGTCAATAGCAAATCAGCATCACGTACACTCTGACTCGGAAAAAGTGAGGATGAGTTCTCATGGGATTCCTGGTATTATTCTTCTGTTGGAAGAGGGAGTAGTATTGAATGTAAGATGCTGTAGGAAGCTCTCGGGGTAGAAATGCAGGACAAGCGGGGAGGATGAGGTTAGTTATAACTGTGCACTTTCGCTTACTTGCTATGTTTTATGTGTGATAGCCTGGAACATTCAAGCATTTTTACAGAAGGAAGCGGAAACTCATTGAAGTTAAGTGACCACGCTTATAGGATTGGGTGAAAGTGAAGTTTGATCCACTGCTTTGTTTCCAAGCCTACTCTGGCTTCTACTGTGTCGAATGGTCAGACATGCTGTACACTCCAGCAATGATGCCCTTTATTTACCTCTGTAGATTTGCTTAAGTTTGAAGATGAGCTGAAATGCCCTCCCTTTTCTCTACACAGGTGGCTGGTGGTGCTGTGTGCTAGATGTTGAACTGGTGACATCATATTGGAGGTTCAAATCCACCAGATGTTCCATGGAAAAACAACAAGGCTGTCTGCTCCTTCAGAGATCTCTACATTTTAATGTTCTATGTAGGGTTGTTATGCATCAAACTTGACTTGCTCATAGTGGGTTTTCTTTCTCTGTAAGTTCCAGGCCCTTCAGATAAACCAGTTGCTGGCAAATCAAGGGTAACTCATGGTACCTCTGTTTGTGCCAGAGCAGAACTGTATTCCCTGTGTATTCTTTCTTGCTTGTACCTAAGAGTTTTCAAGGATTGATTTTTACAGAAGTTGATTGCCTGGTCTTTCTTCTGAGGCACTTCTGGGTAGACTTGAACCTCCAGCTTTTCACTTAGCAGTCAAGTCTGTTAGACAGTTGTCCATCCCAGTGACCTTGATCTGAATTATCCTCAAATGCCACCTTCTCTATGAAATAGTCCTAGATCCCACCAACTAGCACTCAAGAGTTCATTGTCATCTCCTCCTATCTATAGGCTTTTTCTCTATGGATTCAGTCACACTGTGTTTGGGCATTATGGTTATTATTTATGTACATATTTCTCTTCACTGGTGGATAGTAAACCTCTTTGAGACAAATACTGGATCTGAGCTGTCTTTATTTTCCCACAGTCCTTAAATACATATTGTTTGAATGAGTGAGTTAAGTTTTCATTGACCCAATCTTTCTTCTCCAATTCAGACTGATATCACTTGGGTATTGTGAGGGCAGATAGATTCAAAAGGTAAGAAGAAGAGGTCACTATTCATTTAAGTTTGAGAAAAGATGAAAAATAGAAGTGGTGAGAAGAAGGCTCTAGGAATGAGACACAACATGCATGCTTGTCTGAAAGACTCAGAGAAAAACCTCTGCTCTCTCAGTTTGTGTAAATTGAAATAGCACCCTGGGCTGCATAATTATGCTATTTTTTCACAGAGAGAGTAAAAAATGCATGTAGTCAAGTGTGCTACAGGGAGGTCAACAAAGGTCAGGGATAAATTGAGATTGGTCCTTTCCAGTCATGTTGCCTTTGGGCACACACCGTAATGGACTGATGTCCTGAATTATCCATTTTGTGATCACATGGTCCTGTCTGCTGTCAGACTGCCCAGTGTGCTTCAAGCACAGCAATGAATTCCGAGCTCAGTGGCTCACTTCCCACAGCCTGTGCTGGGGAAGTTTGGCATAGCAGCAAGAGGGCACTGAAGATTAAGGATGAGGAAGCAATTGGAACTGTTGCCACCTCCCTGGATGAAGTTATCCCTGTGCCAAAATGGCATTTATCATTCTCTGAAATGTCAAGGGAGGTGGCCAGGGAACGATTCAAGCTAAACCTCTTCTGAGCTGCTTCAGGGAGGAAGTAAAGGCTCTTCAACTTTAAAGCTTGGGACCAAGTAATATGGATTAAAATAGAAGAACTTGGTAACTAAGGCTTTGAGGATTCTGAGTGTCATGAGATATCTCTTTTGACATTTACTTCTATGGACAGCTTTCCAGGGGACTAATTATTATTTCTCTTATTTTAATGGAGAGAATAGAAACAAGAAAATTCAGTCTAAATTGCATGGCCACATTTTTAGAGAAGAAAATTAAAATGAACCAGGCTATACAATATAAAAAGCTAACAGGCACAGCTACCACCTCCTTTGGTGATGGGCTGTGTGTTGCTTGGATGGTGACTGAGTCTCGGTGAAGAGAACGTACTAAGTCACACTCAGATGAAAGCCCTGGTGATCTGCTTCCAGACAACCAGCCTGTGTCAACACGCTCCATTTCACGCTCCTGCGGAGGACCCAGGACCGAGCAGCGTTTCATCACATTGCATATGTGGTTGCTGTGAATTGGGAGTGTTTTGATGGCCCCTAACAACAGCACATCATTGAAGTTAAAAAAAAAACAACAATTCTAACTCACTGCCATCTAGTCAGTGCCAACACGTGGTGACCCTGTAGGACTGGGTAGAAATGCCTCGTTGGGTTTCCAAGACTATGACTCTTTATGGGAATGGAAAACCTCCTCTTTCTTCTGTAGAGATGAAAGAGGCCACTTTTTGCAACACAGCATTCTTTAACATGACAGAATGTAGTAAAAGAGATACTATTTTCTGGTAGGCATAATGTTGTACCTGGAGGTTGTATCACAATGTCATAAAAACCTCCGAATCAAACCTATTGTAGTTTAGACACTTTTAACTCAAAGCCACCCTGTAGGGTAGGGGAGAACTGTTCTCCAGGGCTTCCAAGGTTGTGATCTCTATGGAGGCATTCTGCTACACATTCCTATTGTGGAGTAGCTGGTGGGTTTAAATCACCAATTTTATAGTTACAGTCCACTGTTTAACCACTGAGCTCCCAGGGCTTCTTCCACTTCCCCCAAAGGACAGGATCAGGCCAAATTTTATTCTCTTCTGCATCAGGTCTCTGAGTTGAAACTGACAGCACTTAACGAAAACAGTTCCACTTATCTATTTTAATAACTATATTTCGTATCTGTAGAATATGGTCCATTATATAAAATGCTTTTACAATGTTCAGTTGCACTTGATTGCTAGAGATAGCCTTTTTTTCAGCAATGCAAAATTGGTCTGGACTAGTCATTTCCTGTTTCCAATATGAGGCTGTTTTTAATTCACTGTCTTCCTGTAAGTAGAATGCTGGTAGTATAGTAGGTTACAGGTTGGGCTGCTAGCTACAGGGTCAACAGTTCATAACTATCAGCTGCTTCAAGGGTAGAAAGATGAGACTGTCTTCTTCTATTAAGAGTTACAGCCTGGGAAACACACAGAAGCAGTCCTGCCCTGTCCTGTCAGGTCACTATGAATCAGAATTGTCTCCATGGCAGTAAGCGAGTTTTGAGGCTTCGGGTTCCAGATTTGCCACCTGCCTTTGTTTCCCTTTTTGTGATGTAGATCATTGATGTAGAGGGTTTGAGTAGAGGTGGTGCGCTTAGTAAATGTGGCCTTTCTATGTGTGGAACTCCATTTTGTGATGCATTATATGGTTATGATCCCATATTGGAGTGAGTTGTCCATTATACTAATAAGGCAGGACTACAGTGGGATTTGTCATTAATCACTGCTTTACTAAAGGCGTGACTGAAGTCACCACTGGCAGTTTCCTTGTGGGTATGATCTGTATCCAATGTACATGGATGCTTTGTTAAAGTTCTCTTTCTTGTTCTGGATTCTGCATCTGAATGATGACTCTTGGAATTTGAGATGGCCGCCGATTGTTGGTCTAATTCACAAACTTCCGTGGCTCCGTGAACCAGCAACCTGTTGTCTGACCTGCCAAGTTGGGTCTGTCAGCATCTACAACCATTTGGTTAAGCAAAAGCCTCCAGATTGTTACCCGAGCCTCAGATTTGAGACTAGTCTCACCACACTCCATGATCAGGTGAGCTAATTTTCTGGATGGTCTTGTGAATTCTGTGAGACATCCAAGTGAATTATGACCCCTAAAATGCGAGGGCAATACTAAGAGGAGGAGTTTGTGTTAGAGATGATGGGATGGTATAGACATTTGAGACATGTTTAACTTCTGCCTGCAGGACCACGTTGTGCTGATCTATCTTAAAGAAATTATTTATGAAGTAATAAATCTTCTGGGTCTGCCATCTTAGACTGACTTCTATTCTGGGAGGCTAGAGAATATGTCCCACAGATTACAAAAGTCTTGATAAACAGAACAAAATATGCCTAGCATTACCTCAAGAAAATATTTTGAGGAGACACCAAATAAAAGACTCATTAGAATTATGTTAGTGGGAGATACAGATGCATAAAAACAAATGATGAGTGGTGAACTCAATAAAAGATTGTGGAATCAAGTTATGTGTACTCCCCTTTTCTCCTATGTGACACAAATAATAATAATAATAATAATAAATTATAAACATTTCATCTGCAGTGAAAGAAGAATACCAAACAGATCACGAAGCATTTCTATTAATGTTAGTGAAATTTCTATTCAGGGGAGATAGATTCTGGAAATTCCATCCATTTCTTTATAAATTTGCTAACCTGGAGAACCTGCCTGGGAGGGAGGAGATGGGGTAAGCTTGGGAAATCTTGCCAGACTCCACAGTGAACCATCCAGTCACTGCAAAAAATCCCTGTGAACTAGTAGGCTTTATTGACATTGAAAATAGTAATTGTTCCTTATATTGAAAGTCACACTACCAGAGTAATTCTCAATCAGCTCTAACATGTATGTAAGTACAATTTAAAAATGATTCCTCAAACCATAATAACAACTGCTACATGCAAGATCTGCTGATTAATGATACAGTTAATGGATGAAACAAAGTATAATATTTGCATTTGCAAAGTCTGAAAGTGTTTCTTTTTAGGTGTTTATTAATTAGTATGGGAAAATATGATGGAAAAACATGTGAGATATACTGTAACCCAGGGGCCAAGATTAACATCATTAGGAAGAAATTATGTTGCACCCTTGATATAACTCAATGAGAAGGAGATGTCACCCCTACAATGCCTTTTTCCCCAATCCATAACCTCACTCACATCATTAAAAGCATCAGATAAACCCAAACTGAGATATGAAACACCTTATCTATATTCTTCAAAAGTGCCAAGATCACGAAGAGGGAACTCGGGGAGGCTGAGAAAACGGGCCAGGTGGCAGGAGTCTGAGGGTCATTGTGACTAAATGCCACATGGTATCCTGGATTGGATTTGGGAACAGGAAAATCATATTAATGAAATTTGAATAAATTCGATAGTTTTCTTTAATTAATAGCATGTGCCAACCTAAACTTCGTAGCTTTTAAAAAATAGCATGATTTGTGAAGATCTTAACATTAGTAGAAGTTAGGTAAAGTGTGAGAAAGAAAATTCTATTATCTTTGTAACTCTCTTATCAATTTAAAATTATTCCTAAAAAACAGTTGTAAAATAACGTAGGTGTCGGGGGAGCAAAATGTTTTCTGTAACCGGAAGGATTACTTTCAACACATCTTAGAACTCTTCATGTCTCTCGACACCTCATTTGGCTGAAAATGACTGCTTGCTTTGCCCAGGCCATCTGTATTTATGAATGCTGTCCAGTGGGACCATCCTGAAGGACAGCGTACTTGGTAGAGTAGAGGGCCATTAAAAAGTGGAAGAATCTCAGATAAATGACCACAGTGGTTGTAAGAATGAGCGCAAACCATTGCGAAGCTCCCCGCGGACCGGGCGATGTT
>PVJH01005619.1:83086-110149 GCA_004026705.1 Nesogale talazaci
ACAGTAGTAAACTGAAGCGCCTGGCTCTGCTCTCCTGCAACGTGCTTTTCAACAGCCCAAAGGGGAGGGCACAAAGCGTTTACACTCAGTGAAGCAAAAGTTTCGCAGCAAAGAGCCACCCTGGGATTCTGTGGAAAAAAGGCCTGTCTGCCTCCTTAAGATTAGTCATCGAAAAGCCCCTGGAACCAAGGTCTACTTGGACACCTTTGGGCTTGCTGTGAGTCACAATTGACTTGACAATAATGAGTTTAGTTCATCAGAGAATTCTGATCTTTTGTAAGTTTTGTAATGAGTTATGTCTACATGCTTTTACTTTAAAAATTTGATCTCTAATTGTATTGAATGTGAAGAATACATTTTGCACACTCTTGGAATGATTTTTTTTGCTTTTAATTTTTTTTTGTAAATAAGACTTAAACATTTTCCTTATGCTAAACTGTAAACTTTGAATCCTTTTTGCTCAAGACTCAAACGTGGACCATTGCCACTAAAGAAAAGAATTCATTAGGTTTACCAGTGACTGAGGCAGCGTTTGGGAAGTCTTATATCATTTAACTTCCTACATTGGCAAATCTGATGGAAATATATGCAAGGATAAATTCTAATAAGGTAATAAAGGCTTAATGGAATGAAATAGGAAAAGCCCAAATAAAAGCCCCAGATAAGGTTAATTTAAAGGGAGTCCAGAAACTCACAGCTTTATCATAGTACTTTGCTTCATATTGACTGATTTTTTCCCCTGCAATTACCTGAATGAAGGATGATCTTAAAATAAATGAATAGGACATTGGTAAGCTTTTGATGACAATACTGCAGAAGCTAAATCAGGATGTGTGTGGGAGGTTGTACCAGAATTTCTGGGTGGATTTTGATTAACAATTTATTTTAAAGTATCATGTTAACTCTTAATAAACAACAGCCAGAATAGCCTAAGGCTATTTTCAGGTTTTATTTTGTTTCTGGATAGTTAAGGAGACTGGTGGCATAATGGATTAAGCACTGGGCTGCAAACCACAAGTCAGGCAGTTCAAACCCACAAGCCGGCCCATAGGCAAAAGATAGATTGTCTTCTCTGTAGGAGCCTTTCTATTCTGTCCTAAGGGTCACAGTGAGTCAGATCAGTTCAGTGTCCCAGGGCTCGGGAAAAAGTCCATACCCCAAAGGGGAATTAATGTAAATAAAATCCATTTGTTTAAAAACATTGAAGTCAAGGTTAATCATTGGGCAGTAAGAAAATATTTTTTTCTGGCACTAAATCAAATGGAAACTTTTAATTTTACTAAATTTCAAGAAGCATCATTTCAATTCAGCGAATGGGATGTGTGGTCTTGCATCTCTTGTAGCTCACTTCATCACGGAGTCTTTCTTTCTCAAAGTGAAGACTACTGAAAGTGCCCGGGACTGCTAGAAGCACAGTTGCAAGGCTCGTTAGAAGCGAGGACGGTGAGGCTTTGTCTCATGTACTTTGGACGTGTTGTCAAGAGGGACCAGTCTCTGCAAAAGAACTTTGTGCTTGGTCAAGTAGAAGGTCAGTAAAAAAAGAGAAGAAACCCAGTGAGGTATAGTGACAGCATTTTCAGCAATAGGTGCAAATGTAACAATTATGTAGCTGGCACAGGACTGGGCAGTGTTCATTCTTGTTGTATGTAGGGTCACTATGAGTCAGAATCGACTTATTAGCACCTAAAAAATAGAAAGATAGATAGAAAGACCGACAAGCACAGTCAATTCTAAATGAGAGAGGATTACATTGAGGGAATTGATTGACATTAAGTATTCTAATTTGTTAACATGGTACACTGTATTTCTCCATTTTATTTATTTCTATTTTGATATCTTGCCACAAGATATACTTCAGAACAGAAATCTTGCATAGTTTTCCTTAAATTTGCCCATAAAACAAATGACATCAAGAACATCATACATGGAGAAAACAAAAGGTCATTAAAAAGACAGGAAAAAAGACTAAAGATGAAAACAGATGAAAAAAGACTCTTAAATTTGTTGTAGAATGTAGACAAACTAAGGTGAATGGGGAAAAATGACGAGGTAAAGAGGTGAACAGAGGACACAAAATAAAATCTCAAAATGAAATATGCAAATACCTGGAGTTAGAGAACCATAGGAAAGAACAAGTTTGGTGTTTCTCAAATTGAAAAAAACTGAATAAAAAATGTAGGCCTCTAGTTCAGTGGTTCTCAACATTCCTAATGCCATGATCCTTTAAGACAGTTCCTCATTTTGTGATGACCCTCCCACCATAAAATTATTTTTTGTTGCTACTTCATAACTGTAATTTTGCTACTGTTAAGAATCGGGTGATCCTGTGAAAGTATCATTCAACCTCCAAAGGGGTCACAACCCACAGATTGAGAACTGCTGCTCAAGTTGAAATATTGAAAGATTCTAAGGGCAAAATACTGAATGCCACACTGGAGGCATCAGATGAAAATGGAAGGCGTGGTAGTTACTCAATTTCATGTCAACTTGATAAAAGAATGAAGGAGTGGCATCTAGCCTGTCAATCAGGTGGTCTGATGATCTCTCCTTTTGGGCATGGCCTTCTCATGAAGATTTTGGGACTTCCTCTCTTCCTCCCTGGTAAGTCAGTCAGTCAGTCTCTCTCTCTCTCTCTCTCTCTCTATCTCTGTGTTTTCCAGTGAACAACCAACATGGAGCTATGTTGCAACCTGAATGAGCTATGCAATGGAGACCTGCATAGCCTGATGCCTCCACTGCCTTTGGACCCACTAGAGTTTTCACCCACTGGTCTGTGATCTTCCTGCATTCAGCATCATTGCATGTGTTGCATGAGTCTGAAGAGGAATCTATAGGCAAGTATTGCGCAGATAAGGCTTATGGACTTGAACTGTTTTCTCAATATGTAACTGCTCTTTGCTATAAAGCTCTTTCTTATACAAATATGAATGCTTCTGGATTTGTTTCTCTAGTCAACCTGGACTAACACAGAAGGAAATCAGAGTCATGGTAATTAAAGAACTGCTCAATGTTCAGCCATTTCAGGAAGTAGAAAATGATTAAAAATCAATGGTATTAAGTAAAAATAAAAAAAATCCAAGGTACACTGAAGGCATCAGCAAACAAATAAACAAACAAACAAACCCAAGTCTCCATCAATTGACAGAATTCCAGTGGGAATGTTTCATTAAAAGCATGTGATACTGGATGTGCTCACTTTTTTACGTCTAGAAACTCAGAAGACAGCTACCTGGCATGCCTACTGGAAGAGATCTATATTGGTACTCATTCCAAAGAAAGTGATTCCACAGAATGTGTAAATTACTGGACGATACTTCTGCTATCACACACAAGCAACATTTTACTGAAAGTAATTCAAAATAGGTTGCAGCAGCACACTGACAGGAAACTGCCAGAGACTTGAGCAAGATTGGTAAGAGGGCATGGAGTTAGGGATATCATTACTGGCATTTGGTAGAACATGCTAAAAGCACAGTGTACCAGAAAGATACTTACCTGTGTTTGACTATGCAAATACATTCATTCAGTTGTGTAGATCATAACATTGTAGTACTACAGAGTAGACTGAGTGTATATCCTGGTTCTTAGGTGTGCGATTGTGATGCAGTGAATTACTTGATATGGTTCCCATAGCCATAGTCTTTGTAACTCTCACAAATGACTTTCTCTTTTCTTGATGGATCTGAGTAAAAGAACATGGGCAGGAGATGCCAATAGCTTATATGAATGATTTTAACAGTGTTAACTGTGGTTGTAAAACTTAGAAATCTAGTTGATTTTTAAAATAAAAAAATTAATGCAGACCTGAGATAGTCTGCAAGAGACAGATTGAATAATAATAATAATTCCAGTCTATAGTGAGTATTCATCAACCTCACTACAGATCTTCTACAGAATTTTTGGTCAAGTCACCTGTAATGCCCTAAGGTTTACTTGCTCCAACCTCCAAAAATCCATTGATAACTAGTTTATTCTGACTCATGGAGACTCTACAGGACAGGACAGAAGAGAACTCTACTCCATAGGATTTCCAAGGAAGCAGATTCTTTATGGAAACAGATCACCTCTTCTTTCTTCCTTAGAATGGCTAGTTGGTTTGAACCCGGGGCCTTTGGTTAGTAGTCAAGAGGTTAACCACTGAACCATCAGAGCTCTTTTTATCTGCTCCAGAAAAGTCCAATTGCTCGGAGCTTAGATAATCCTTACATAATCCTTCAACCAGTGTTTTAGGGGAGAATCTAGGAATATCCTTTAGCAAAGCATTGATTATATTAGCTTTCTACTGAAGCGACAATAAATTATAGCCAACAGCATTTGAAGTGACAGATTTATTCTTTTACAGTTAACAACCCCCACATCTACCCCCCACCATTAAACAAGCAATGTGGCTGTGCATAGGCCAGTCAGGGGAAACGCATAAAAGGGGGAAGTTTACCCTAAGGAAAAGTCTGCTTGAAAACAGTACAACTCCCAAGCAAGCTCCAGGAGGGAAAGTTCTGCCTTCAGGTTTATGCAACGAACCAGGGAGCTTGCCAGGGCACGTCCTTAGTGATTTACTGGAAAGAGCTTCATGTTATCTAATTTAAGTTAAAAGTAAGGGTGCTGGCCACTAAGACTCAGGGTCACATAGTTATGAGGCATACCCAACCAACATGTAGCCAGCTAATTGAATTCCCAGAACCTACAGTTCTCAATAATCTGTAATTGTGTATGTATTCTCCTGATCCTGGCCACACCTGTGGCAGTGATGGATTGACCTGCTATCAGTCATGATTTTTGTGGTAATTTCCTTCGCTTTCTGTCATCTACAAGTTCGCGCGCACACACACACATCATGGAAACATGGAATTAAAAGATAAAAGAAACTTTATAAACTTTTAAAATCAATGTGGTATAATTACTCCTATAAATCAGTGGACTCTATTCAGTCTCTGAAATGTGCACATACTGATAGTTTCTGTCATCTGGATGATGGTCTTTGTTTTGTTTAAGATTTAATAGAAGGGTCTTGATATGTATTTGAATCTGGGTGTCCCCCCCCCCAACCCCCAACACTTTGGTAAGACCTTTTTTCTTTGGGTGTCATACTCTTTTGAAAAATTTAATTTCAGAAAAGACTCCCAACATCAGACTGGGAGCTGGATGAAACAGCAATTATTTTCATTTTCCTTGAAGGTAATGCTGTTTGAAAATACTCCTAACCAGAAATGTGGGCATCAGTGCTGTTCCTACCCCCTTTTCCCCCATGGCGGTGTCAATCAGATTTGACATAAGAATTTTAGAGGTTCTCATTTTCTGACAAGTGAAAATGTTTTACCGGAAAATCATACATTCAATAGACTTCAAAATTTATTATTGGTTTAATTTACTTTTTGTTTTCACATTCATGACCTCTGAACTCAGGATGATCATGAAGCGCACTGTTGAGATTTCCTTACTCATAGCACTAGTTGAAAAACAGTGCACAGCGAATTGGGGACACAAGTCCTTCCTGTTGAACTCCTCTGTAGGTCCCTCAGTTCTTAATACAAATATCTCACCCCTCCTCAGCCCGTTCTTTCAATTTTACTTCTATAGGATGTGGATGGAGGCTGGGAGTGGTACCAACCACAAGGCGTCTGTTGAATGATTCCAGGGTCATTCTGGTGGCTGTCCAGAAAGCGAGGAAGGCTTCAATGTTAAACCAATGAGTTTTCCCAATGATAGTTCTTTTAATAACTGAAGAAAGTTGAAAATTTTATTTCACTGGGTATCATCCCTGGGGAGTGTTGTTTCAGGACTCCTTTACACGTTACATGATGGAAGCTATCAATTGTTAAAAATAGTCAACACCTACCAAATCTGAGCATGAGGTTTATTCTGAGCAGCTATTTGATATGCATTGAGGGAGGTCATATCTATACTAGAAAAACAAATGTCTCGATGATGCTAGATACAATAATGTTTATAAAGTGAAGAGGAGGATGAAATATAGCTCTACCAGTGGCTAATTTTAGCTCTTTTAATTGATTGATTAGACCACACCTTCTCTTTTTACTGAGATCGGCAGATATTAATTTGCACAATAGTATGTTCCTCTCCCAGCCAGTTTTTTGAGTAAGACTTTTAGTAAGACTTGTTTTGAGCATGAAAGCAGCTGGCAGAATGGTTTTTATTGAAGTATCTTCAGTGTTAATAGAGTGATTTTGATAAGCAGCATCATAAAATGAATATTTGGTTTTGTGGGCAAGAAAAATTCAAGCAAAAGCATGACATTTGCTATTAATGTCTCTCTTTGATGCAGCAATAGTTGGTGTGCTTTTACTTATTGGTACTTACCATATTAGAAATTGAAGCTGAGAAAATAAAAATATATAATTAATCTATTTAAGAAGCCCATTACATAGTGTTACAATGAACACATTTTGAAAAAGCTAATGAAATATTTCCAAAATAAAGCACTTTTATGTTAGAACGATTGCATTCTTGTTTTATGTCTCTCTCCCTGTACACCTCCCCACCCCATCACCAATTTATTTAATGTTTGTTTTGCTTAACAGAAGAACAGAAGACCATTGGAATTTTCATTTCTGCTGCTGCCTGCAATCTGTTCTGATGTATCACATTATGGAACTGCTGTTTGGGGGTAATTTCAAATCATATGTGCAAAAGCACTTTGGAAATTGTAAAGAACCACAAAATCGCTAGGTGTTTGCTGTTTCTTTACAGGGCTGCTAAAATGGGAAGTCGCAAGAAATTCCTCCTCGGACGCTTGTCACACCTTTATGACTCACACACTCCCAGAAGGCAGCCCACCCCCAAATGAGGTGTCTGTTTCCTCAGACCGAGTTTTAGAAATAACATTGTGTCAGAAACTTAATATATGGAGAAAACCTTTTAATAATGTCATCAAATATCTTTTTATAATCTCATCAAATAGCACAAATCTGACTCCATGCTAGGCAAACTTGTGTAGTTCCAAGAATTCCATGTGATGTCACTGAGAGAGCTGCATAGTGCTCTGTTGTTATCTGTTTGGGCATGACCTTTATCTCATGACAATCCCATATATAACAAGACTGGGTCATGGAGATCTCTGGGCTTGTGTGAGAGCTGAAATTCTAAAGTACCTCGTTTGTGAATGTCTATTGTGGTCTACAGCAGAACCCTAATTATATTGAAACTCCAGATGGAGCCCCAATCTAAATTTAGACCCTATTTGATCTCTTTAGGCTTCTTTAGCAATTGGGCTATGCTTAGACAAGTCTAACCCAGAGAAAGGAAGAATATACTTAAAAGCGGTTTATGCAGAAAGATGCTTGCAAGATAACTTACTGTCTTAATGGTGTACTGAAAATAGTCAAGTCTGTAACCATTTAAAATCCACAATTATGTATGCATCCCAATTATACCCCTTTCTCCATTATATAATCTAACCCAATATTTCCCAAACTAGGTGATATCATCCCCTGGACCTGTGGGTGTTTGCAGGAATGATCCAGGGAAGCTGCAAATGCAGATACCTACACCTTATCCTGGATAAAGTACAAAGGTTTTTAATCACCTGGGAAGCACTGAATAATTTTTTTTTAAAGAAGGAACCAAGTCACACAAATTCTTGACAACTTCAGTCTTTTCTCCATTTACCGTATTGTTGTCTACTGGTCCAGTTGTGAGGGTTCTTGGCTTCTTTACATTGAGTTGTACATTGACTGAAGGTTGCAGTCCTTGATCTTCATCAGCAAGTGCTTCAAGTCCCCCCTTTTTTTAGACACATCACCTGCATCTCAAAGGTTGCTAATAAACCTTCCTTTGATTCTGGTGCTATATTCGTCTTCATATAGTCCACCTGCTGAGATGATTTTCTCGGCATACAGATTGAATATGTATGGGGACAGCAAACAACCCTGACACACACCTTTTCTGATTAAAAAAAACTTTTTAGCCTTTTCCTGATTTTACACAGTGCAATACTTTCTAGTTCTGTTTGAACAACTGCCTCTTTGTCTATGTATAGGTTTCACATCAGTGCAATGAAACAGTCTTGAATTCCCATTCTTCTCAGTGTGATTCATTATTTGTTACAATCCACACATTTGAATATCTTTGCACAGCCAATAAAGCACAGGTAAACATCTCTCTGCTATTCTTTGCTTTCAATCAAGATCTATCTGATGTCACCAAATGATATCCCTCATTCCACATGCTCCTTAGTATCTGGCTTGTATGTCAGACAGTTTCCTCTTGATGTGTTGTTTCAACTGTTTTTGAATTATCTTCAGCAAAAATTTACTTGCATACAATTTTAATGCTATTGTCAATCAATTTCCACATTCTGTTGTATCGCAATGAATGCACATGGATCTCTTCCCATTGGCTGGGAATTTCTAGGCACAGATGAGTGAGCACTTCCAACACTACAGCTATTTATTGAAATATTTCAATTGGCATTGTGTGGATTCGTGGAGACTTGTCTTTCTCAAGTGCCTCCACTGTAGCCTGGATGTTTTTCTGCCATATGATTGGTTCCTGATCATATGATACCTCCTAAAATGATTGACCACGGATCAATTCTTTTTGGTAAAGTGGCTGTGTATTCCTTCCATTCTATTTTGAGTTTTCCTGTTTGGATAGAATCCTTTAAAATAGGAACTAGAGCTCTCAATCCATCTCCCAGTGTTTTCAGCTTCGGAGATGCTGAGGGTGTGTTTCTCCTTGGGGTTTCTGACTCTAGATGTGGGCACACTGTGGGATTCTTTACTTCTCCTCCTTCAGCTACTTCTTTGAACTCTTCTGTTTAGTTCTCTTACTTCATTTTTGCCTCAAGAACAATTTCTTCTGTACAAAATAAAGTTTCAGAGTTTCTTCTGACATGTATTTAAAATATTTTCTTTCTATCTCACCTTTTCTTTTTAAAAATCATTTTTTGGGGGGTTGTACTCTTCTCACAATCCATCCACCCATCCATTGTGTCAAGCACGTTTGATGCCATCCTCTTTCTCAAAACATTATCTTTCTACTTGAGCCCTTGGTATCATCTCCTCATCCTTCCCCCTCCCTCATGGGTCCTTGATAATTTATAAATTACTACTATTTGTCATGTCTTACACTGTCCAACATCTCTCTCCACCCACTTTTCTGTTGTCCATCCCTTAGGGGGGAGCTATATGTAGATCCTTGTGATCGGTTCTGCCTTTCTACTCCACCTTCCCTCAATCCTCCTGGTATTGCCACTCTGGCCACTAGTCTTGAGGTATTCACCCGTCCTGGGTTCCCTGTGTTTCCCGTTCTTATCTGCACCACTGTACATCATCTAATCTAGCCATATTTGTAAGGTAGAATTAGGATCATGATAGTGGGGTGTGGGAAGAGGAAACATTAAAGAACCAAAGGAAGGTTGTATGTTTCATTGCTGCTATACTGCATCCTGACTGGCTTGTCTCCTTCATGTGACCCTTCTGTAAGGGGATGTCCAGTTGCCTACAGATGAGCTTTGGGTCCCCGCTCCACACTCCCCCTCACTCACAATGATATGACTGTTTTGTTCTTTGATGGCTGATACCTAAACCTCTTGATCACACAGACTGGTGTGCTTCTTCCATGTGGGTTTGGTTGCTTCTCAGTTAGATGGCTGCTTGTTTATCTTCAAGCCTTTAAGACCCCAGACACTGTATCTTTTGATAGCCAGGCACCATTAACTTTCTTCATCATATTTGCTTATGCATCCACTTTATCTTCAGTGATTGTGTCGGGAAGGTGAGCATCATGGAATGTCAGTTTAATAGAACAAAGTGTTCTTGCATTGAGGGAGTACTGGTCTAGAGACCCAATGTCCATCTGCTACCTTAATACTAAACCTATAAATATATGCACACAAATCTATTTCCCTATCATTGTAATATGTACATGCCTGTACTTAAAACTTCAGAAATGCCCTTTGCCTTCTAGTTTGTTCCTCTATTTCCTTTTGCTTTTTCCTCATCCCACTATCACACTCAGCCTTCATTTGAGTTTCAGTAATTCCTCTCACCTTTGATCAAGTCCTATCAGGCCTCCTACACTCTCCTTGCCACTGATTTTAGATCACTTATTCTCTTGTCCCTGGGTTTGTTAACAGCCATTTCCTTCCCCCACCTCACCTGCTCCCATGTCCACCTCCCCAACCCTCAGTCCCATTGTTTTCTCCTCCAGATGGTTTATCCAGCCTATCTTAACTAGATAGACCTGCAGAGATAATAATATGCACAAAAACAAGACAGAACAAAACAAAGCTACAAAAGGAAACAAAACAGCAGCAGCAGCAACAAACAAAACCAATGAAAACAAAAAAAAGAAAGACCTGTAAGTAGTTCATGGTCTGTTTGTTGACCTTTAGGAGTGTTTTCTGGGCAAGTCTGATGGAGTGCCACACCCTGCTGTTTTGTTGCACACCCTTAGTGTCTTGCCTTGGTGTGGTGGGGTCAGATTGGGTGTAATTCCCACACTGCGTCTGCAGTGTTGTCCTCTGTAGGGGTCAGGGAGGGATGTTGTGTCTCATAGTGTGGCCAGCAATACAGGCTTCTCTGTGCAATGGCTGCTCTGAGCAGGGATAGCTTCCTCAAGGCTTGGTGGGCCAGGGTGTGCTCCACTCTCTCTTCCTCCCCCTTCATTTGCTCTCGTGTGCTTTGATCAGACAGGTCCCTCTCCCTGAGCTGTAGCTTTAGTGCTACAGCTGAAGGAAAGTAAAGTAAAGACTTTACTCCTCTGAAGTAAAGTCTTCTGGGGGGAGGGACAACTGTCCCCATAGTTGGTATTGGGTTCAGTCCCTCAGACCTCTCTACTGGTTCCCTGCTTCATGCTGGTATGTTGCATTCACATGGTGGAGTACTGGAATGAAGTTTGGTCTCTCTTTCCCTTATATCCTACCTTTTTAATGACGTTTCACTTCTTGTGTATGATGTCTTTGATACTATCCCATGCCTATCTGATTTTTGGTTTTTGGTGCTTCAAATCTATTCCTGAGATTGTTTCTAAGTTTAGGAGGGGTAATCAAGGTTGAATGCTGGGTTTTGTGGATTTGTTTGAATTTTTTTCTGCTTCAACTTGAAGTTGCATGAGAGAAGTTGATGGTCTATTTCACAGTCAGCCCTCACCTTTGGCTGATAACATCAAACTCCTGCATCATATTTTTACACAAATATAGAGAATTTGATTCCCATGTATTTCATCTGACAATATTCTTATGTGTTGTCATTGTTTTGTTGTTTAAAAAATGTATTAACAAGAAGAATTTGGGGTCTTGTAAAATTATACAGTGGGGGCTGAACCCCAGTGGCGTAGTGGTTGTGTGCAGAACTGCGGCTCACTGGGATGGAGGCTCAATTCCAGCAGCGGTTCTACAGGAACAAAGGCTGGGCCTCCTATGCCCACCACCAGAGGGCAGTGATGCCCAAAAAACAAAAAAAACATATACAATGGGATTTTTGGTCATTTTTATCACCAAAGTCATATTTCTAACTGATGATCCTTCTTTATATTCAATGTTCACATTCAAATCTGCAGTAATTATAATGCATGCTGATTGCATGCTTGATCAATTCCAGATTGGAGAAAGGCTAAATAAATGTCTATTTCCCCATCTTTATCAAATGTCCTTGATGTGTTGACTCGAATAATATTTATATTAATCCTCTACAAACATATATAAACGTCATTAGTTTTGCTTCTCTAGAGAGTCCAGACTAACACAGTATTCCTACTTGTGGGTTACATATAGTTTGGAGAGGGATCATGGTTACTTTTTTCAGGTTTATCTTCAGCATCTTGAGTTATTTTGGGGGACAATTTGTATACGATATTGAGAAAGCTGTTTAATTTACTTATGTCTTTTAGTTTACCCACCATTACAGCAACACACATGCCACCTCAGTATGGCAAACTGACAGACACGTGGTGGGACATTTGTGTAGCATGTGACTTTTAGTGGCAGTTGATGTAGTATGAGTTTTCCTGAGTTATGCCTCTCAATCAATCTCTAGAGAATGTGTTAAACACAATGCTCAAGCACTCAATTACTAACCCAAAGGTAACGGCTTGCATTCACCAGTTGTTGCACAGAGGAAAGATGGGGCATAATGCTTCTGCAAAGATTCAAGCCTGGGAAACTCTGTGGGGCAGTTGTACTCTAACTACTTGAGGGGGAATAAGAATTCATCTCCAGGTCAGGAAACTTGCCTGTTATGACGCCTCATAGCCCCACAGTTTTGCCCTTGCTCCTTGGTTCTATCTTATGGTCTCCTTGCCTCTGCCTCTGCTGCCTCTCCTGCTCTGGTCTTGGCCTCTACCACCTCAGACAGCCTTCAAATGTGCTTGCTCATGGCACTCCTCTTATGGTCCTGGATTTCTCTCTGCGTTCCTGCTTCTAGATGACATTATTATTATTATTATTAACATTTAAAAATAATTTTACTGGGTACTGATGCAGCTCTTATCACAATTCATCCATCCACATCCTTTGTGTCAAGCACATTTGTAATATGTTGCCACCATCATTTCCAAAACATTTTCTTTCTACTTGAGCCCTTGGTATCAGCTCCTCATTTTCCCCCTCCTTCTCCCATCCTGCCTCCCTCATCAACCCTTAATAATTTATAAATTATTATTATTTTTTCATGCCTTACACTGTCTGATGTCTTCCTTCACCTACTTTTTTGTTCCCCTCTTCTGGGAAGGGATTATATGTAGATCATTGTGATCGGCTCCCCATTTCAGCCCCTACCTTCTCCTTCCCCTTCTAGTATCTCTATTCTCATTATTGGTCCTGATGAGTTTCTCTGTCTTGAATTTCCTGTGTTTCCAGCTCTCATCTGTACGAGTGTACATGTTCTGGTCTAGCTGGATTTGTAAGGTAGAATTGGGGTCATGATAGTGGGATGTGGGGGTGATAAAGAACTAGAGGAAAGCTATATGTTTCATCAGTGCTATCCTGCACCCTAACTGGCTTGTCTTTTCCTTGTGACCACTCTCTAAGGGATGCCCAATTATCTACAGGTGGGCATTGGGTCCCCACTCCACATTCCCCCTCCCATTGTGAATGATGTGACTTTTTGTTCTTTGATGCCTCATACCTGATCCCTTCTACACCTCATGATCAGTCTGTGTGTGCTTCTTCCATGTGGGCTTTGTTGCTTCTCAACTAGAGGGCTGCTTGTTTATCCTCAAGCCTTTAAGATCCCAGACACTAAATTCCTTGATAGCCAGGCACCATTAGTTTTCTTCATCGCATTTGCTTATGCACCCATTTTGTCTTCACAGACTGTGTTGGGAAGGTGGGCATCACAGAATGCCAGGTTATTACGACAACGTGTTCTTGCTTTGAGGGAATTCTTGAGTAGAGGCCCAATGTTCATAAGATGCCTAATTATGTGTATGAATGCCTTTTGTCTTTCAGGAGAACATACTCCCAAAGAAACAAAAGATTTTTACTTGTGTCATAAATTCTACTAATGTGAAGAGTCAGAATGAATTTCACCTTAATACTGTAACGGAAAGCTCCCTTCAGAAAAATGGGGTTACAACCACAGGCACAGATCTTAGAATTTGCGCTATATCCCCAAAGGGATTATGTACAAAGGACATATTAATTGACTACATCTTAATGGCACATAATAAAAAGATACCTTTTACTAAATGATTTGGGGGGGCATCACTGCCCTCTGGTGGTAGTAGATGGCCCAGTCTTGCGCCTAGAGAGCTGCTGCTGGATTTGAACTGCCAGCCCAGTGGGTCACAGTTCCACGCACAACCACTACGCCACCGGGGCTCAGCCCTTACTAAATGATTTTTAAGAGACTTAAACTTCTAAATGAAGTTGGTATTGAGAAGCCTATTCTGAAGGGGATACAAGGTCTGTGAAGGGGTGCATTATAACTGAATACTCAGATCAGTGTCCACAAGGTTGCGATGATTCACAATACCATTTCCCGTGAATAAGTGGTAGCAGGTGTAAGGAATTGGATAAATTGGAAGGGTCCCCTACAGATGGGTTTGCGCAGATAGGGGTTTTGTGTCAGGGGCTTGGCAGATTTGGGGATTGTTTCTGACAGTGGGATGGACTGCCCTTGGCCTAAACTCTTGGCATACAAAATCTGATGGCAAGTGCTGTTAATAGCTCAGTTCTCTTACTTGGCACAAATGTCCATGATTAGTTGAAATTATTCAGCATGTGACTTCTCATCCTTTCTGCCTCCTAATATCCAGCTGCTAGAAGATTTTCTACTAAGTAACTCATCCATAAGAAAACACTGAATCATGTCTGACAATCTCATTCTAATAGCCATGGCGAATGATTTTTAGACCTGAAAACTATAAATATTCATTAAAGCAAAAAGTTTAAATTAGCTTTCAGTGCAAATTTTACTTAGGTATTTATTGTCTGCATTACCACTGCTACTTTACCTACCATCTTGAAATCTTTATGCAAGTGATAAAATGGTGGGATTTGATCCCAGCCTCCATCCACAGAATTGCTGAATTTGTCTCCTTGTTTAACTCCTTGCTGTAAGATTTGATACTCATTTATACCCTGACCTGTCGACTTAGCAATTACTATTGACCTTGCCAGATTCTATGAAGTCCTATACAAGAGAAACCTATATCTTTTTTTGACCATGCATTTCTGAAACATATTTAACTACAGAACAATTTTGTCATTTAATACATGGTGCACCCTGTGGAAATAACTCCCCACAGTAGTTTGGACCTTCTGTGAGCCATTTCTCTTGTCTAGTGGTCTGGATGTTACCGATTGAGCTGCTGACTTCAAGGTCAGCCATTTGAAACCACCGGTCCATCCCTGGGAGAAAGGCAGGACTTTCTACTCTTTTAAAGAGTTATCCTCTTAAACCCCAACAGGGGACAATTCCTTCCTGTCCTATCAGCAGGCATCAACTTGATGGCAGTGCGTTGGAGGAATCAGTAAGATGACTTGTCAAGGAGCAAACAATAATAGACACTGGGTTTTTAGATAGAAGTCTTGAAATTCCCTTTATTTGGAAGCTATGCATAATAGTCTAAGGCATGCAATATATTGGCCTGGATAACCCTTAGAGGAGAGTAGTAAGACTTTGTCTTATGTGCTTTGGATCTGTCATTAGGAGAAGCTGATTCCTGGAGGACACGATGCATGGTCAGAGAAAAAGAGAAAGGACCCCAATGTGTTAGGCTGACACACTAGCTGCAACAATGGGCTCAAACATAGTGGCAATTGTTAGGATGGGGGTGTACATCGTGACAATATGAATCAGATCGGAGTTGACCACACTTAACGCCAACAACTTTGTTCCAAGACGAACATTGTACAGGATACTTAACAATATCCTTGAGTTCCACCACTAGATGCCAGTAGCACCTTCAGTCTTGATAATCATAAATGTGTTCACATATTGTCAATTGTCTTTTGGAAAGGGGATTGTCTCTGACTGAGAACTGCTAACTAAGGTCGCTTAAAGAGTTCACGACATTTATTTTTGCTATTGAAAGTGCTGAAGCGTTAGGGTTAGGGTTAGGAAGAAGAAGAAGAAGAAGAAGAAGAAGAAGAAAGAAGAAAGAAGAAAGAAGAAAGAAGAAAGAAGAAAGAAGAAGAAGAAAGTACTGAAGCAGGGTGTGAGCCCTAAGGTTGAAACTAGGGAGGCAGAATGTCTCCTTCTGGCCTTTGATCTAATTTGATGACCTGCTGAGAATCTGTATTTCCATTCCAGGTATACTGAATCAGTAGCTACGTTTTAACAAGCCTTCCCCTCACCCCCCCAAGAGTCTTATATAAAATCATCACCCAGCGATCTATCAGAATCAGTTGGAGATCTTGTTAAAATATAGATTCTGATTCAGTATATCTGGGGTGGAAATGCAAATTCTCAGCCAGTGGGTGGGCAGGAATGAACACCCTTAAAGACAGGATTTTCCTCAAATGTATTGTGAGACTACTTCAATCTGGGTTCTTCTATCCTAGGTCTATTATCCTAAGATCCTGGTAATTTTCTTTGCAGCACTTACAACTACCCAAAATGCCATTTATTTCTTGTCTATCTCTCACACTAGAATATAAATTTAGAGACAAGAGAGATTACTGTTTTTTTAATAACCCTAAATACCTGGAAAAGTGCCTAGTTCTCAAAGTTAGTTTCCAATAAACACTGGGGAAAAAATGAGATCGCAAACGATAAAAAGATGGTGGCTCTGAAAAAAAAGATGAGAATAAAATGAATTCTTCAAAATCTAAGGTCTCTTTTAGCAATAGATTTAGTATTCATTAATCCTTTTATTTTAACATTGATTTATTTTCTGACCCAGACCCTGTATTATGATCTCTGAACTCAAAGTGAGAAAGATTGACTTTGTTCTCGAGGAACTGATGGCCTGGTTGGAAAGTCAGAAGGGTAGATCTGGGAATTTCCTTCTGTATTCTCCTGTCACTGGTAAAACTGAAGGTTTGCTATATGAAACATTCAAAATATTGCCTGGTCCAGGGAAGTCTGTTCTTTGTTTCTTATTCGTGCAAAGAGATAAAAATGAAATAAGAATTGCCAGTGATTTCTAAATGTCAAGCAAGGATATCTCTCGAGAAACTACTTTCAAAAGGAAAATTAATATCCTTAAAGCTTTTGACTTGGGTGCAAAAAATCGTGACCAGTATATCCAGTGTTTATTAGGAGAGGAAAATAGTAAATTCTTTCTTCTAGGCCATATTCTCACCAATAGTGTCTCAGTATCCATCACAGGCATTAGGCCAGGTAAGAAAAAGATTAGACAAATTCATTGCTCAGAGCCTCGTGTAAAAATGGGAGATGTAAAAATAAGTAGAAAACAACACAGTGGTCACAGTGACGGAGTTAGGGATAACATACTAGGACAATCCTGCAGGACAAAAACCTTTCTGCAGTACTTAGTCAGGAAAGGCTTTTCAGAGGAGTCAGCCCAGGACATGCTGGACTATGAAGAATGACAGTTTTCCAGAAAATTGATCAGAAGGAGGGTAGTCCTGTGGGAGGTATGTCTGAGGATCTCTCGAATTTTGGTATTGTGGGTGCAAAATTAGGAGGGACAGGAGACGGTCGAGAAATGAAAAGTGAAGTCTAACCAGGCCTGCTATGCTGGCAGAGGGTTTTTCTTCTCTTCTCGTTGGTGCTGGCTTGTATGCTGCATTAGAATCAACAGGGAAGTTGTTATATGAGACAAATGCCTCCCCTCTAGACCACAGACTCAGATTCATTAGGTCTGGATGCGGCCTGCATATCAGAATGGAGTTTAAGCTATTTACTGGAAGGTAATATATTTGTAAGTTCCACCACTATTCCAACCCTACCCACCCATCAGCTATTACAGTAAATGTCATATATTAACTCTTATAGATGGATGTATGATATGTGATATAGGTATGGTAAATGTATGTGTGTTAGACTGCTTTCTAGAGAAACAAAAACATAATACTTTTATCTTTATTTATAAAGATAGAAAGATAGCTAACATATGAAACAGTTAAGTAATCCACAAAGCACTATGAATGGCTCAGTACAACTCACTTGCGTGAGACAGTTAATACACTGGCAGTCCTTCGAGTCTTGAGAGCTGCCAGGTAGTCCTCTGTAGAGCAATTCAGGGTATCCAGCCACAGCCAGCAAACAGCAAGGCAGATCACCAACAGTCAGCCAGATGGCAGGGTCCCATAGTCCTCAGGCCAGGAGATGCATATTCCAGTAGTGTGGTGAAGCAGGGCTTGAAGGAACCTCAACTTTCAGTGACACAGGCCACAGATTAGGTGTTCCACAGGTAGGGTAGCTTGCAAAGCAAGGCGCAGGACCAGCAAAGCAGCTGGCTGCACACTGGTCTGAAGATCCAAAAGCAAGTGAGAGAAAGGCAAGGCTCGCCAAGTCATTTGTCTCTCTGCCTTTCAATCAATCTCACATACGTTCATTAGCCATGTTGGCACAATAAGCCTACCTACCACAGTATACTATGTGGTAAAAGTATGACAAATGTTCTCTCTTACCTCAGGTATTCAATCCTATGGTCCTCAATAAGTCTGGTTCTATCCAGACACGGGCTGTTTTCATTTTGTCTTATGTATGTCCTTAAAACTCCTCTATTCCTGACCTCTTAATTTTTTACTGTGATTCAAATGCAATGTCACTTCTTTTAGGAAGCCTTTTATAAGCTTCTGTCGCTGAGTTATGTGCCCCTTTCTTCTCCTATATTTCTAGCACATCTTGAACATAATTCTCAGTGGTTGGTTTCTGATGGGTCTACTTTGTATCCTGCCTAGCAGGGGCTAGGGTACCATAATCAAACTCATCCTGCTCATACAGAATTTAATGGGAAAGGCAAAATTGGGTGCTACTAATTGAAGGGGGTATGGGTACTGGGCATCAAAATGGTACTATGATTTTTTTCAGTATAATGTATGAAAATGTTTTGCTCTTAAAATCATCTAAGGTGGTTTCCTTTCAACTCAGATTGTGACTTCTTTAAAGGATAAGGTGCAGTGTTATTAATCACCAAATACTTAGCTCTTAGTCAACTTCCTGATATATGGTTTGCATTTAGCAAACTTTTGTTGAGTGATAGATTTCTGTCTTATGTCTTAAAGTGAGGAGCCCCGGTGGTATAATGGTTACATGTTGGGCTGTTCATCATGAGGTCAGTTGTTTCATTTCACCTGACAAGTGAAAGATGAAGTTTTTCTACTCTGGTAACATCTTGGAAACCCACAGGGGCAGTTTTACTCTGTCCGATGGATTTGCCACGCAGTGGCAGTGAGTGTGCTTGTTTGTCTTGAAGCTAATATAAGTTCTCTTCTGGTAGTATGTGTCCTTTCAAAAGTGTCTCCACTTTATCCTGCTGTATAATGCTAATCATTTTATCTAACCCTGACATTGAAAAAAATCTCTCTGTATATATGTATATATTTTTCTTTTTTAATGGAATTTTATTGTTATAATTCATATACCATACAATTAAATGGTTTTTATATATTAAAAGAATGTGAAATGGTCACCACAAGAATAGTTTCTTTATTCTCTTTATTCTCATACCCATTATTATTGGCTCTCTAATACCTCCTAACTTCCCCTGCCATCGCCTTAGAAAATGATTAATCTAGTACTTCCTCAATTGATTTACCAATTCTGGATTTCATATAAAGAAAATCATACAAAAAGATGCCAAGACCAACAACAGAATATAAAACAGAAAAGCTCCAAATAAAGAGAAAGCAGAAGATAATAGAAATGGGATCACATTAAAAATAGGTCAACAGAGAAAAAATGATAGCATGATAATTTTAACCCAAATATATATATGCAGTAATCCACTTTTCAATGTACTCTGAGGGAAAGACTTTTCACATCCTTGGTCAATAATCCAAGGGAATTCAATGGAGACTTAATCTGCATGGTGATTCTGCAAATGAACTTGGGGCTTTCACTGTCATCCATAGCCTTCTGGGAACCTGGTGCTCAGAATTTAAGCTCTCATACAATTTCCTCCTCTGATCTTAGATTTTATTAATTGTCTTCTTTGGATCACACAGGCTGATGTGCTCCTTCCATGTGGACTTAGGCTGCACTTCATTTAAATGGCTGCTGCATAATGGATTTTAAAGCTAGCACCTATAAGAAAAGCCTCTGACAATCTAAATGAGCTTCTTTCTACTTGGACTCTTGAGAAAGGGATGTTGAAATAAGGGCCAGAGTAGAGAGGGGGCACCATAAAGTTTGGATCCAGAATCCATTGATTTCATGGTCCAGGTCCGTCTAGATTGGTTATAAGGAAGAAAGCAAAGGTTCCGGACCTCAGGGTAAGAGGCACTCAATTCACTGAGTATGTTGGACTGATAGGCTATTGTGGAGGCAGATGTTGCTTTAACTCTGCTGAACTTTTGCTCAGACTCTTCTTTTACCTTATATACTTTTTGTTTAAAGGTTATAGGGAGGAAAAAGCTGACAGGTAAAGAAGTTTACATTAAATCTAGTTTCTAAGCAATTTTACTTAAGTCCTTGATAAATGAAGTTGCCATTTAATGGATAGACAAGCTTTCCCCTGGAGAGATGTTCCATCAAACTCACCATTCTTCATGGGGTGACTTGGATTTGGTTTTATGAATAGTAATGATATTTTATAAGGTGCATTTTGTTTCCACACAGGGAGGTATGAGTCATAAAGTAAAGCTCTTTTTGCCTTAATTATCCTTCCCAGGAATAAACCTTGTTTCCTGTAACTATAGTTTCTTTTGTAAGGTACTTAGGTCTTTGTGAATAATACTGTTCAGTTAATGGTTATTTTATCTAACCCTAATAAATACTTTCTTACATTCTCCAATTCTAGCAAAATAAAAAATAATAAAGAGAAGGGAGAGGAAAACAAAGTAATACCAGCTAGGAATGAGCTCTATAAGGAGAATGACTCCAGTAGCCTCTCATTGGAACTCTGAGACGAAAGATGAGGAGACATTTGAATTATGGTTTTTGTAAAACTGAACATCTTTGAGACATTTACTCTCAAGTGTCAAATCAGTCTTTACATTGCTGAATATGGATGGGAAATTCCTATTCTCTTTCACCACTGTCTCCTTTATCCTCTATGTAGTTTGGACTGCTGATTCCCTTCATTTGCTGTCAGCTGCACTTGAGTTTATGGCCACTGCTGGCCAATCTGTACCCAATGTCCAGTCCCACACCATGTCTGTAATTGATTAGGAATTCATGGGTTTTTCCTGGACTGATATTTTGGAGTTAATTTTCCTGGTGTTTGTTCCTCATCTCTTTTATTCTACAGACTTCATTGAAACCTGGTTAACATGATATCAACACACATGCTGCTACTGACAGACATATTGCACATAAAATACATTGCCTAGAAATTTAACTTGGATTTCTTACATGGAACAAAATAATTCTACTGTTAAATCCCTAATACATTACTTCCTTCAATTAAGTCAATAGACATCACGAATGTTGCAATAGCCTGAGAGCTCATTATTGCTTCATTCTCTCAACTAGCAGCACCTTCATTTCCCAGTTAGCTCAGGAAGCAGGTGATCAACAATTCTGCTTACTGCATTTTTTCCATCAGAGTCCTTATGACTAGCTTTAAAAGTGATAGCTACGTTCCTGGTTATGATATACGAATAGACAACATAATGAAAATCATATTTTAGAAAAGTAGTCTGGTAGTAGAAACAAAAGTTAAAGAATAAATTAATGGCCAATTAAAAAAGTTTTATGGGATGTGGATCTCAACCAGAATGGCATTGTGCCAGAAAAGTTGTTTAAAGGGAATTTGGCTAAGGAATATATAAAGAATAGGAAGGTTATACAAAGAAATCACAGTCAAGAGCTAAGGATTTTACTTACATCTCAATAGCACTTGCCCCTGTTAGAGCCATCCTAGTATCTGTCCTCTACCCACTAAATGATAAGTGATGTATCTGGCACATGGTAGGCACTCAAAATTGTTGAATGAATACATTATGTACCTTTGGATGAATATTGTGACTACACTAATAAAGTGAAAACATGTAAATCCCAGAAAAACCTTCATACTCTTTCAACAGCAGCAACTTCACTGGATAATGGACTTGGAAGCCAGCCAATTGACCCTCAATGCTTTGGAAGTATAGCTCTCCCTTAGAGATTCTGATTGGTTCAATTTGGCTCAAGTGTCTTCCATGATCTAATTGGCTATGGCCAGAAGGCAAGAAGACAACCAAATGCTGTTTATCCTAGTACAGTACTGAAGGAGAAAATGTGATATTGTTCATAGAGATTGATGTTCTCCTAAGTGTGGCACGGGTTCTAGATGCCTAGGTTTAACCCTTGGACTCAGCACTGACTTCCTACATGGACGTAAGGTCACAGGGTTCTTATTAGCAAATTGAAGCTTATCATAGTATTAACCATTTATATTTATCATGAGCTTTGAAATGAAACAATACATATAAAACACTTCATACAATGCCCAGCTTTGAAAGCACTCAATAGATGTTATTGATCAACATCATGACATTGGAAGGTATGAAAATGCTGCCACTAATTTTCTCTTGACTGGAAATTTCATTCACTTATATTCAATGTACTTAATGATAGATAGGAATTTATTGCTGATGTTTTTATGATGGTGCTAGTGATTTCTTTATTCCATATATTTTTCTGTGATGAGCTCACTTTTTTAAAATTATGCTCTTTGTTCTTGTCATTCTCATTATTAATTTTGAGTTTAATAACCTTATGGTACATTTTACTTCAATCCAAAATCAAATAGCATAGTGAATTGGGTGAATCATCTGTAAAAGACATCTTTAAAATGTTAAAGAGTAAAGATGTTACTTTGAAGATGATGGAATGGCTATGGTATTTTCTTTTTTCTTTCTTTCTTTCTTTCTTTCTTTCTTTCTTTCTTTCTTTCTTTCTTTCTTTCTTTCTTTCTTTCTTTCTTTCTTTTTTAGGCATCACTGCCCTGGTGGTGGGAGTAGGAGGCTCAGCCTTTGCTCCTGTGAGCGGGAATTGAACCTCCGTCCCAGTGGGTTGCAGTCCCACGCACAACCACTATGCCACCGGGGCTCAGCCCCTGGCTATGGTATTTTCAAACACCTCTTTTGCATGTGAAAGTTGGATCATCAGTGTAAGATAAGAAAATAATAGGCTGAGCCCTGGTGGCATAAGTGGTTGAGTGTGGAACTGTGACCTGCGGGCTTGGCGGTTCAAATCCAGCAGCGGCTCTCAGGAGCAGTGCTGGGTAGCTCCCATGACCACCAGACGGCAGTGATACCCCCCCCAAAGTAGAATATAATAATAATTTATAAATTATACAGGATTCAGTAGGGACTTATGGTGGGAGATGGATGGAAAAATGAGCTTATACCAAGAAAATATTTTGAAAAGGATGATGGCAACATATGTACAAATGTGTCTGATGCATGGATGTAAGGATTGTCATAAGAGCTGTAAGGTCCCCCAATAAAATAATATTTAAAAAAATTGGACCATGAACAAGCAAGAAGAAATGATACCTTTTAATTAAGGTATGGTAAAGAATATGGAGTATCACATGGACTGACAGAAGAAAGAACAGATCAATCTTTGAAGAAATATAGGCAGAGGGCTCTTTAGAAGTGAAGATGATGAGAGTTCATTTTGCATACTTTGGATATATTATCAGAAGGAACCAATCCCTGGAGGACATCAGCAAAAGAGAGCAAGCCCATCAAGGAGATAGATTGACATGGTGGCTCTAACAATGGGCTGAAACAATGACAGTGAAGAAGGCACGCTGTAGACAGTGATTTATTCTAGTTTGCTTAGAGTTGATAAGAGTCAGAACCACTCCAGGGTACTTAACAATAGAACTACGATCGATCAGCGTGCTGTCATCTTGTCTTGTCAGGAGTTCATCCTCTCGGAGATGGAGAGTAATAATTGGGAAATACCGCGAGACTTCCCATATTTCTCAGGAGAAAGCCATGCCCACACTGAGGCCTCATCAGCTCCTCATTGGCGATCTCCAGATTAACAGGATAGACTCTACCCCTACATTCCAATCATGAAATTCATATCACAAATACATGGTCACCACAGACCTAGATGTCGTTCTTCTCCAGAGGGACTGGTAAGTTAAAATCACCAACATTCTAGTTAGCTGTTGAACACTCAAACTACTCTATAACCAAAGGAAAGAATGGCTTGGAAGT
This sequence comes from Nesogale talazaci, assembly GCA_004026705.1. Lineage (NCBI taxonomy): Eukaryota > Metazoa > Chordata > Mammalia > Afrosoricida > Tenrecidae > Nesogale > Nesogale talazaci. Next base: position 106,785 of record PVJH01005619.1, read on the forward strand.
TTGCTTCCATAGAGATTTTTAGCCCTAGAAATCCTGTGGGAATTTAATTCTCTGTCCTGCAGGGTCCCTATGAGTTGCCACAGATTTCTTATTGCTGTTAGATGCTGTTGAGTTGGTTCTGACCAAGAGCAAGTTTATGCATGATAGAATGAAACACTCTTGGGTCCTGTGCCATCTGCACATGTCTTCCTAGGTTGAACCCACTCTTCAGCCATGGTGTCAATACATCTTCTTGAGGGCCTTCTTCTTTTTCACTTCCCCTCTAACTTGTCAAGCATGATGTCCTTATCCAGGGACAGGCGTCTCCTGATCATATGTCAAAAGCATATTAGATGACTCTCACCATCTTGGTCTCGAGTGAGCACTCCAACTGTACTTCAAAAGCAAATCAGTTTGTCCTTTTAGCAGTCTGTGGTACTTTCAATTTTCTTCTCCAACACTACAATTCAATTACATCAATTCCTATTGAGTCTTTTTAAATCTATGTCCAACTTTGACTGCTGCAACCATTGTTGAGTATATTTTGCAAAATTTTACTTGCATGTGATATTAATGATATTGCTCTATAAGTTGAACGTTTTTTTTTTATCACATCCCTTTGGAATGGGTACTGTGCGGGCATTCCTGACAGAACCTATGGATCTGGGGAAAAGGCATAGAAAGTGCAGGATGCTGCTGTGTCTCGTGGAGCAGTCTTGAAGCTGTGGGTGTCTGTACCCTTAGGTAGCTGGAACCCACGCTCCCAAGTGTCCTGGAATATTCCGGTCTTGAGTCAAGTTGAAGCTGCTGAGTATCCCATGTTTCAATGACACTTGAAAATTCTCCAGTCTCAAGGTAAATAAGACCCCAGGCCAACTCATCTGATAACCTTCCACTTTGACCTCTGAAACACAGCCTATCAGAATGCATGTAACTTCCCCATAGTAACAGGCTAAGATTGTACCTGGATGTAATTGGATCGTAAGATCCTGTAATACGATTGAGCAATAGTGTCCTGTAATATGATTGGGTGGTTAGTCCTGTAATGTGATTGGACAAAATAGTCTGGTAAGACAATTGGACAATTTGGCTCAGCCAGCTACACCTCATTCATATAACTCAGCCAGAAACACCTCATTTACATAGTTCATAGTGTAGGGCTATCATTTTTCATGTTGCAAACCTATGACCTTTTAAAGATGTTTTTGGAAACAGAGAAGTGTGTGAAAGAAGTGATGTGATTGGTCAATGAATATCAGGAGGTGATCAATCCTCTGATATACTCACAGCAAGGGTTCAACAGGCAGTTTGTAGCAATAATTGTTATTTATTATAATGCCGATATAGAGATCAAGACAGAGAGAGAGAAAGAAAGTAACAATAAGAGTCAGACATACCTAACAGCAGGGTAATATGCTCACCTCTGCCCTGTAAGGTGGACCGCATGGAAATGGAAAGGGAGAGTGGCAGTCTGGAGGGAAGCAGACTGGGGTGAAGCAGGCTTCTTTCTCTATCTTATCTCCCATCCCTATCTCCCTCTCTAGCCAAGCCAGGCCCCTAATTCCAGGAAAGGTCAAACATCACAGGAGAGGACTGTCTTAAGGGCTGTATGGTGATAAGAGGAATGGTCTTAGGGATGGCTATGTGACTAAGTGAAGAGGGGAGTGATAAGACCAGACTTTGGAAATCTGGAGGTAGACATACAGGTGTCAGATTAGGAGTCTTTGACCAGGGTTCTTGAAGCCCTCCCGTAAACTTCAAAGGAAGGGAGTCATCCTAACAGCAGGGGAGTTTGCTCTGCTTTGTGACAACACAAAGGTCTCAGATAATGGGGAACTTCGGAGAGAATAGCTAACTTTCATAACAAATGCTGGTAAACAGTTTGCTTAATATTTAGAGTATAATAATTGTGGAAAAATTCTGTCTTCACCCCACAAATGAAGACTATATAAGCCTTGAAAAAAGCTGTAATAAAGTTAGCTCTGTGCGTCGAGCCTTGTCTCTGAAGTTTGTGTGCACGTCATTTGACTTTGTCTCCCTCACTCCCCTGCATGCCAGACCTGTTTCCACAGGGTACAGATCGGGATCTCTTCCAGTCAGTTAACAAAGTACCTGTCTTTCAAATATGCTGGCATAAAGAAGATGAAGATTTTCAATTAGTGTTCCAAGTTCTGGAGTCTTGTTTTTGGATAATGTATTCAGTGCAGATTGGAATTCTTCCTTCAGCATCGTAGTTTGTTTCTGCTAATGTGCCACCTCTTGAAATGGTGGAAGATTAACAAGTTATTTTTGGTACTGTAACTCTGCATAGTCTTCCCATCTTCTTTTGGTGTTTCCTGTATCATTCAAGAATTTTCCCAGAATATATCAAGATTGAAATTTGAGACTTGCGTTTTACTTGAGTTCCTCTAGTTTAAGATATGCTGAGTGTGTTCTTACTTTTCATTTTTCTAACTCCAGGTCTTTGCGCATTCAGCTTTAATCCTTTGCCTTTTTGAGCTGCCCTTTGAATTTTTCTGTTTAGCTCTTTGAATTCATCATTTCTTCTGTTTGATACAGCTACTCTACAATTAAGAACAAGCGTCAGAGTCTCTTCTGACAGCCACAGTGATCTTTTCTTTCTTCCCTGTCTTCATAATGAATACCCTATGGCTTTCTTCATGATGTTTTTGATGTCCTCCCACAGCTCATCGGGTCTTCTGTCACTAGTGATTGCGTGCATCAAATCTGTTCTTGAAATTTAGGTGGGATAGACTCAAGGTCACATTGTAACTGCCATGCACTTGATTTTCTTCAGTTTCAGCATGAGCAATTGATGGCTTGTTCCACCCTCAGCCCCTGGCCCGTTTAGTGCCAATATTGAGTTTCTCTGACATCTCTCTCCACAGATGTAGTTAATTTGATTTTTCTATCTGGAGAAGTCCCTACCTATAATCACCATTTGTGTTGTTGAAAAAGGTATGTGCTATGCAAGAGTCATTTATTTTGCAAAATTCTGTCTTGCAATCTCCAGCTTCATTTCTATCACCAGTCCATATTTTCCAACTTCTGTCTCTTTCTCTTTGTTTCCATTTTTTCATCCCAATCACCAATAATTATCAGCAGGTTTAGAGAGGGTTGAACACATACAGAATACCAAGAAAAGATGATTGAATTGGCATCCTCCTTACTAATGTAACAGTCTTTTGCAGCATTGGGAAGCAAGTTGTCTGTCCTCGTGTACTTCACATATTTGTGTTACTGGGAGCTTCCTTACTCTTTTCATTTTTATTGTAAATTCAATGGGTGTTTATATTCTGGTCATCAATTTTGCATTCAACCATTTAAATTGCTAATCAAGCCTCTTAATAAAGTACTTTTCACTCATTCTTACTTTCCTTCCTCCC